>JAKOGI010000096.1:175000-305000 GCA_029747015.1 Carnegiea gigantea | reverse complement strand
GTACCCATCTTTTTCCATAATGTAATCCAAAAATGACTCAAAAACTTGGTATCCCTGTCAGAAACAATTGACCTGGGAATACCATGCAACCTTACTACTTCTCTAAAGTACAATTCAGCAATATGAGTAGCATCATTTGTTTTGTTACATGGAATGAAATGAGACATCTTGGAAAACCTATCAACAACAACAAAAATAGAGTCTTTGTTCTTTTGTGTTTTAGGTAATCCAAGAATAAATTCCATACTTACATCAACCCATGGTGAAGTGGGGATTGGCAATGAAGTATACAAACCGTGCGGTAGTGAATGACTCTTTGCCACTTGACAAGTTCCGCATCTTTTAAGTATATCTTGGATGTCTCTTTCCATAGCTGGCCAATAATAATGCTCTCTCAGCATGATAACAGTCTTGGTTTCTCTATAGTGCCCAGCTAATGATCCTCTATGAACTTCTCTAATTAATAGCTCTCTTGTGCTACACCTTGGAATACATAATCGGGCTCCCTTGAATAGAAAGCCTTCCTGAACATGAAAATCTCCTTTGGGGTGTTTAGAACATTCAGCATATAATGCCCCAAAGTCTTCATCATTGTCATATAGAATCTTTAGATGCTCAAAACCAAGTATATAAGCATCTAATTGGAATAATAAGAGATACCTCCGTGATAGAGCATCTGCACCTTGATTGAGTTCACCTGACTTGTGCTTGATGGTGAAATGATATGATTGCATAAACTCAACCCACTTGGCGTGCCTGGAGTTTAACTTATGCTGTCCTTGTATATACTTCAATGCTTCATGGTCAGAATGCAAGATAAACTCACTAGCAATGAGATAATGATTCCAATGCTCTAAACATCTCACAATAGCATAAAACTCTTTATCATAGGTGGAATACTTTCTTCGAGATTCACACAACTTCTCACTAAACAAGGCTAGGGGTTTACCTTCTTGTGTAAGAACTCCACCAATACCTACACCAGAGGCATCACATTCAACTTCAAAAATCTTACTGAAGCATGGTAAAGCTAGGATAGGTGCTTGCGTAAGCTTTGACTTGATATCTTCAAAGGTAGATTGTGCTTTAAAAGTCCACATAAATGATGTACCTTTGATTACTTCAGTCATAGGAGCCATAATAGTGCTAAAACCATGAATAAATCTCCTGTAGAATGAAGCTAAACCATGAAAAGCTCTAACATCATGTATGCTCTTAGGTATAGGCCAAGACCGAATGGCTTCTACCTTACTTTCATCTACCTTTATACCATCTTCAGTCACAATATAACAAACAAATGTAACTTCAGGAGTGAAAAAAGCACACTTCTTAAGGTTACCAAATAACTTCTCACGTTCTAAGACAAGCATAACTTGAGTTAGGTGATCTTGATGCTCATGCTCATTCTCATTCTTAGAATAGATTAGAATGTCATCAAAGTATACTACCACAAACTTGCCAATATAAGGTGTAAACACTTGGTTCATTAATCTCATGAAAGTGCTAGGTGCATTAGAAAGACCAAAACGCATTACCAACCACTCATAGAGTCCACCTTTTGTCTTGAAAGCTGTCTTCCATTCATCACCTTCTCTAATTCTGATTTGGCAGTAACCACTTCGAAGATCAATCTTTGAAAACACCTTGGAGCCATATAACTCGTCTAGCATATCTTTAAGTCTTGGTATAGGATACCTGGACTTGATTGTAATTTTGTTAATGGCCCTGCTATCAACACACATTCTCATTCCTCCATCTTTCTTTGGTACTAGAAGAGCTGGGACGGCACATGGACTCAAAGACTCTCGAATTAATCCCTTTTTCTGCAATTCTGCAACTTGTCTTTGAATCTGGTTAGTATCCTTTGGGTTCATCCTATATGCAGGTTTGTTGTGTAGGATGGAACCAGGAATAAGATCAATGTGGTGTTGAATGTCTCTTTTTGGAGGTAAACCCATGGGAATCTCATTAGGGAATACATGACAGAAATTTTCAAGGAGTGTCTTTGCAATGGGGTGAGTGGGCATCATATTTTCTGGTTCATTTTGGACATTCAATATCCATTCTTTAAAGGCCTTAAACTCATGTTGAGAAGCCTTTAGGATCGGTTCACTCACAGATAATAGGCAATCAATGTGTTTAGGCTTTTTTTGTGGTTGAATTTCGTGGAGCTTGGAGGGGGATAAAGGGGCTAGGGTGATTTTCTTACCATCTTTGGAAAATGAATAGGTATTAAGGTAACCATTATCCATAACTTTTCGGTCATGCAACCATGGTCTCCATAAAAGTATATGACATGCATCCATAGGAATAACATCACACTATAACTCATCTTGATAATTCTTTCCAATGGAAAAGGAAATCAAACAACGAGAGTTCACCTGAATGCCCTTGCTTTGATTTAGCCACTGGATGTTGTATGGATGTGGGCGAGTCATTGTTTGTAGCCCTAATTTCTCAATCATGCTTAGAGAAACTACATTAGCACAACTTCCTCCATCAATGATCAAAGAACATATCTTTCCTTAAGTGGTACATTGAGTGTGAAAGATATTCTCTCTTTGTTCATCTTTAGCTCCTTTCTGATTGCTTAGAACTCTTCTTAAGACTAAGAGTTCACCTTCGTCTGCTTCCTCAATAACTTCATCCTAAGTTTCTTCAGTTTCTAGCTCACTTTCAACCTTGTTCTCTTCTTCTTCAAAGTCCTCCTTCACGGCGGTCCATTCAGCCAAAGTGATGACTTTTCTGTTTGGACACTCCGAGGTAATATGACCGAGTCCCTGACACTTGAAACATCTCCTGTTGCTCATGGGATTAGGGTTAGGCCGAAATGGGGTTGCTGGAGCCTTTTGAGGAGCCGGGGTTCTTTGTGGATTAAAGGGAAACGGAGTTTGTGGTTTAGCAGGTGGGTTGGAACTCCCCTTGTTAAAAGGTTAGTTCCAAATGAAAGGCTTTGTGTTCGAAGGTTTTTGGGGCTGTTTAGCCTTCTTTTGGTGTTCCACCTTGTGAGCTAATACACAAACATCATCAAAAGAAGCATAGGCCTGCAATTCCACCACATTAGAATACCTAGGATCAAGACCACCCAAGTATCTAACTATGGTTTGTTCTTCAGGTTCTTGTATATCACATTTAATCATCAATTTCTCAAACTCACGAGTATACTCTTCAACATTCATATTACCTTGAGTGAGATTATGAAATTGAGAATAACAATCTTGGACATAAGTAGGTGGGAGAAACCGTGCCTTAAGCTTAGCCTTCATTTTTTCCCAAGTATGGATTCTTGCTTTTCTTTCTCTAAGCCTCTTAGCATTCAAGTTTGTCCACCATAAGGATGCATACTTTCTGAGTCTTAAGGCCACCAACTTGACCTTCTTATCATCAGGAATATCCTTATATTCAAAGACTCTTTCAACTGTATTTAACCAATCAATAAAGTCTTCAGGATCAAGTTTACCTTCAAATTCAGGAACTTCAACTCTGAAGTCGTTGGTATTGGCTTGATTCCGTGGCTCTCCTCTAGCTATCCTAGGCATTTCTTCTTCACTTGATGAATCAACATCATGACTATGGACTTGCTCACGTGCCCTAGGTTCAGATTGAAGAGTTTCTTCATTCATTCTTTGCTTTTGCTTCATGAACGTACCCAACTGCTTCCTTAGGTACTCATTCTGTGCTTGAGCCTCTTGGTTTCTTTGTGAATCCTCTCGGATTTTGCTTGCCAAGAACTCATTTTGCTTCATCAATGACTCAAATCTTTCTTCCAAAGACATGCTAGTTGAAGACATGTTGGAATTTAAGAGAGAAAATCAGTTTTGTGGAGAAGAAGGGAAGTGAATGATTTGTAGACGTGGGAGGGTATGCTAGGCCAAGGTGAAACCTTTGCTCTGATACCAAATATGATGTATGTCTCAAGGGAGGAAGGATCCTAAGCTAACACATATCAAAGGAGACCAAAAACACAAGGGAATGTGACGGCTCAAGGTGGCACGGTCGTGCCTAGGAGCATGGGTAGGCTGTGCCAATATTTTGGTTGCCGTGACTGAAAAATGCTCCTTTTAGCCCGGTTGTGAGTTCTTTGTGATGGATGTGTTTGCTAGGCCTTTTGGGAGATTTAGGCCGTGGATTTCGATGGAATGGAGAGTATGAGGGATGTAAGAGTAAGGGGATTTGAAGGAGTTTCAAAGTAAGAGATTATTAACTTATAAACTCAAGCTAATAACCGTACCTTAATCCACCCTTAATCCAGTTGCTGCAAGCAAAAGTGGGATAGACTAAACGCAATGAAAGGATACAGAAACACCACCAATCTTGAGCCTAGGGCCCTTAATCTTGATTAAGATACAAATATCACCACTTAATCAAGGTTAGGACTTGACTTGAACACCACCTTAATTGGCCTAATTAAGGATAAGCAAGCAAGATTTGAGAGAGAAAGCTATAAGCCTTCAAACTGAATTTTCATATATCAAAAGCTGAATGTCTCCCCTAAGGGCCGTGCCTTCCCCTTTCCATACATGCCTAATCAAGCACACAACCAAGCTAGCACCTCACTAACCTTTCCTTCCTAAGGAGGAAAGGTGTTACTTAGCTAATCACACCCGGTTTAGAGTAAACTGGTTACAACCTTGATCTAGCTAGCTTAATTAAATTTCTTTAACAATAAGGAAAGCAAGACAAATGATGTTTACAATGTACTTAGCTTAAACACAAGCTTAAACAACCAAGAACTCAGCTCTCTTGCAAGTGGACAGCCGTAAAGTGAAGGTTACTTTTCGGCTAGCCAATGAAAAGAAAGGAACATCTTCTTTTGCAGCTCTTCTCTCATTGGTCGACCTTCTCAAGGTTGCAGCCCATCATTTATGCCTTGGGACATGTGCCAAGCCTTGAGGAGTGTGCCATATCTACTGAGTTGAAGGAAACCCACCGATGAAACCAAAAATAAACCGGGATAGCAAACTGGGTTCAAGGATAGTTTTTCAGCCAGTTTTGTGACTAAGTTTAACCATGACAAAAGTGAGTTTGACTCTGGTTTTAGACCATGGGGGGAAAGTTTAGGATGTGTATAAACCCTCCCAATTAAGAAATTAAGGTTAAACAAAGTCTAAGTGGGGTAATCAAACTTAAAGATAAAACCGTGCACATTGGGTGCTAATCTGGCCAGTTTAACAAAACACCTTGTTCTCCCTTCCTTTAATTTGTATGATGGCAAACTAATGCTGGGACATGAAAGGGGACATCTTAAGGTTTACCAAAATGCAAAAATTAAGGACTTAAGCCCCCTTTGAGCTTAGGAAATCAAGTGCACAATGCCGGGTAAATTCTGGTCCTTGTACCCGTATGCACTTCCTTGGCTTGGTTGGACAATTTGGACCATTGCTTGTATTTTGGAGCTTGTGTTGGACCTTGATTGACTTGTTGAATCTTCTTCATTGCTTATGGTGATGGGGACTACATCATCCTCCCCTTGTTGAGAAGATTTGATCCTCAAATCAGCAAGGTAATCATCTTCATGGTAAGCTTGTAAATCAGCTACATTGAATGTGGATGACACTTCATAATCACCTGGCAAATCAACCTCATAAGCATTATCATTAATACGTTCAAGTACCTCAAAAGGGCCATCTGGTCGTGGCATAAGCTTGTTCTTCCGCTTGGATAGGAATCTCTCCTTCCTAAGATGGATGTAAGGGCCATGCTTTCGTGCTATCACCGACTAACTGTTTAGTTGCTGATTTGACCAGTTGCTTTTAATTTGTTATCCGACGAAAGTATTAAATCGACCGTGTGAGTTTTTAACGACTAGTTTCAATAAAAGGGGCGATTATTTGACTAAAATTATCATTGACGCTACTTATTTATAAAACATTTGAATCTATGCTAAACCCAGTTTTTAAAATCGTTTTTCGTTTTACTTGGCAGTTTCCCAAAGTTTAAACCAAAATGTACATGGTAGGTCGTTCAATTTGAGTTTAACCTTACTATTAGTGAGTACGGATCAAAATTTAGCTGTATGTTGTTAGTTTAACCCCAAAAAAAAAAAAAAAGGATTGAAAAGGGGGACTGAAGTCGGGGGACCCGACCCCCCCTCCTCTCGCACCTCGCTCTCTCTCTCTGCTACGCTCTCTCTCTCTCTCTCGCGGGCCACCGGTCGCCGCCTGGCGTCACCGCCGGCCGTCACGTGTCGCCGGCGAGAGGAGGAGCTGTCTCGCCTCACCCACGCGTCGCCAGCCACCCAACCACTGCCTGTTTTCCTTCCCCCACGTCACACGAACGAGTCAGCTCTCCAACCACGCGTCTAACACCTAAAAATCCCCGCCCACGTGCCGGATTCCGGCGAGCCACTGCCCACTCCACCTCCTCTATAAATCTGGGGGTCGAATTCGACCCCAGACAACCCCAAATCGCGACCAAATCAAAGCTAGGGTTTCGGTTCTGGGTGTAGCTGAACCAAGGACGAATTCAAAAGGGTTTGGGCGTGAATTACTGCCAAGTGAGTGGGTAATTAAGCACTTTCAGGTGAGTAAACATCCTCTCCTAAGCTGTTGCTGTTATTTTAAGTATGAATTCAGTAGAATGATGTTGCATGTCAGATTAAGGTTAGCTCAAGTAGTTAGAAATGTCAGAGATTGATTGAAAATGTGATGCCTGGTAATTTCAAGCCTATTTATGCACGCCCAAACCGCACAAACATACCTTGCTCACTGCCGTCAGTATGCATGTTTTGAAACAGTCAATTTTCAGCTTAGAATAGGCTGAACAGGAATTGTTATAGGCTGTAACCGTACTTTCAATAATACCTGAATTGATGCATGTGCAAACTCGCTGCCTGATCATAACTCGAATCATGTTATGCTAAAACGACTTAAATAGGCTTGAAATGTAATTCCGAGGCAATGAATGACTCTTCAAATCGATACGTGTTAAATCGCGCTTGAAAAATGACTTTAAAATGAATTATGCCTAATTAATGAGTTATAGTTTAAAACGGAATTAAAATCGAAGTTAATTTAACGTATTTAGCTTCGATTCAAGTTAATGAGTTATAGTTTAAAACGGAATTAAAATCGAAGTTAATTTAACGTATTTAGCTTCGATTCAAGTTAATGAGTTATAGTTTAAAACGGAATTAAAATCGAAGTTAATTTAACGTATTTAGCTTCGATTCAAGTTAATGAGTTATAGTTTAAAACGGAATTAAAATCGAAGTTAATTTAACGTATTTAGCATCGATTCAAGTTATGTAGCTAATTTATGAAAATGGATTAAAAACGAAGTTAGTCTAACGTGTTTAGCTTCCATTCGAATTGGACTAGCTAATGTTTTATGTGTGTAACGAAATAAATTTGAACCCTTTTAGTACATTCGTGCTAGGGAAATTACTTCGAAATGCATTGTTGTGTTTAGCATGGAATTATATTTGATTTACTGAATAAAGTATCGTTGAATTACGAATAAATGTGGCTATTTGCACGTTTGTTGTAACGCTCCGCTGAATGATGCTGGTTGCTCAGGTAAGGGCCTAAACTCCCCCCTCTTTTTCATAAGCTAATATGATAAGATGATGTGATTAATAAATCGATGAATCGAGTTGGTAGTTGGATGGTTTGAGGAAAGAATTATGAGCGATCGAGGTCTTGTGGTACGGTGCTTGTGAGGAGGGAGTTCGGGTTATGAAATTACCGCAATCGTGTGGATTGCGAGGCCATGTGTGGCTCATTGTGTTGAAATGATTACGAAGTGTTTAAATGTGATGTGTGTGTTTCCCTTTCCTTGCATATTTAAAATGTAACATGTGTATGGAAGGGGGATGTTTTGACTAATGACTTTTCATGTGTTTTAAATGAACAATAGCCATGTCTAGTAACGAGCTATGGCCTATTTTAGCTATTCAAATAGTATTTGGGAGGAACCCCTAAAACGTTTTAACAAAAGGGAGATGGGAATTATACGTTGAATGATTTCATTGTTTGAAACGGAAAACTACTAGCCGTTATGGCCGATACGCTTTGAGTGGCTAAGATAATGTGCTGCGGACAATATGATATAATGTAATGTTTTCCTAGGGGATAAGTCCGGATAAACCCTAGAGGCCCTGACGAGGGTTAATGTAATGGTCCGATATGTTATATGTAGCCATCCCGGGAGTAAGAGCTTAAGCATGAGCGTTAGGTCTCACTATGGGATCGAGGATAGTTCTCACCCAATCAGCACCCTGTAATGATCTTAGGCCACAAGTATTTTCCTTATGAATGAAAAATGTAGTTGGCAATTGCCGTCTTAAATGCTTTATGAAAAGAAAGGTTGAAGGTCGACTAATAGTTGATTGAAAGAAAGATGAGCAGTCGTAATACGACTAATATGAATGAAAATGCTTTGTTTCATATGATCTCAAGTAGTGTATGGTCAAGTTCTCATGTTTACTCCAGATAGTTACGTTTGCATCAAGTCATTATGTTGCGTTAAGTAACTATACTTAGAAAGTGCATGTTGGACGAATGAGTATTAATACATCTCACAATCACGTCCTATGATGCCCATCCTTAACATGCCAACGTTCCTCGCATGAAGAACACTTTATGTTAATAATATGGTCAAGTGCCCCTAATGTGTATCGCATAGCTCAACGTAACTTGAATACCACGTGCACATTAACAAATGCACACTAAAGGTCATAGAACTTGGAAAAGGTTTACTTTAGGAAGTGGAGGGGGCACTCATTGAGCACGTAGTGACTCACTCCATTTCCTTCCCCTTTTCCCCTTCCCAGGTAATGAATGAAAGATTATGCGTGCTGCTTGCTTACGGACATCCAGTCTTCCAGAAAGTGTTCTTATGTTGCTGCTGCTTGCTGAAGCTGCCATGTCCTTCTTTGTTAGATGTAATGTAAAGAGTAAACATGTAGTTGGCTCTGGACTATCTGCGAACCATGTAACTAACTGTATGACTGTTGTAAAGGCATAAGCCTCAACCGCGAGTGTGTGACTCGCTGGAAACTCCTATTTCCTTTTTGAATTTTAGTTGTAATGATACAGGTACCCTACAAATTATAATGTAAATTATGGAAATGTTGATATTACAGACGGAACTCTGCCGGATTCGTCCCAGGTTTTCCTAACCTAAGCTAAAGTTGGGTAAAAATTAAGAAGAAAATTAAAAGAAGAAGAGCCTTAAGGGTCTCCTCGGGGGATCCTGGCGGTGTGACATCCCTGGTAGGTAGTGGGGGTGTTACATTGGGTGGTATCAGAGCCATAGGTTGCATATGCATATAGATGTGACCTTAGGAGTGTCAATTTGTGAAATTATGTGCCTTAAAGTGTTTACTTGAGCCTACTACGTGCTTACTTGAGGACACAAACTAGAACATGGTTTAGGACTCCCATTCAAATGCGTGCTTCTTAGTTCATGTCTAATCTCGTGTGGTGGTGTAGGATGGTGTTTAGCATTGATGATTTCGAGTACCTCCCATTCTGGCTGGCCGCGTGGAATGCGGTTTTCTTTTGGGAAGCAATGATTAGGAGTAACCAGAGGGGACCCTTACGGGTCACCCAAAACCACTGGACTTACAAGTTCATCCGAACGATGCCGTGCACGGGAAGATGGGGCGAGGTCACCTCAATCCTCCGTCTATTTCATGTACGCAGGGGAGCTTATACTCCGTTTACTTTCCGGGGATTAGTGGATTTCCTGATGTTAGCAGAAGGACGGGTGGATTCCTTAGGAAGTACCCCCTTGGGAAGGAGCGATGTTGCCATGCAAATGATCAATACGGCTCTAATTGCTCCTTCTGCTACCCAACAACTACCAATCACAATAGTAGAGAGAAATCAGATTGAACATCGTCAAATGAGACTTCTGTTCGCAGAAAACCCTCAGGCAAGACGATACAAGCGAGTAGCCACTCTATGGGCACGTTGGATAGATTCCTTTGGTGCACAATACCCCCGGGGCTGGCAAGCCACGATGCTCAGAATGAGAGAACTGGTGGATGGAGCACCTGATGTGGAGTACTCCCCACCATTTGTGTTATGGGACCTACTAGCCCCAGTTGAGTCTGAGGGCTCGAATGATCCAACGGTAGATGATCCCCCTGAAGAGGGTTCCTCAGGTGGTAATTAGGGTGGTAATAGGGGCTATGTGTAGCCTGGAGTCGCCAATGTGTGCATTGTATTTAAATAAAACTTGGTTAATGTGCGTTTGAAAATGAATAAACATGGGTGATACCCGATATTTCGTGATTCGTGAAAGCGCATTTTTTTTTGAGAAGTGATTCGTGCGACCAAAATAGGATCGCACGAATACTTAAAGCTCTGTACATTCTGTTTAATGTTGTACTATGTTTATAAATGCTTTTGACAATCTATTTTTATGAATAAAAACTAAGCAACTTTGCATAAACGACTGTGTAGCCAATGCCTCCACGAAGGGAACAGATGGCGGCACCAACCGCCTTGGAGATGATTTGTCAGTTTAATAAGTTGAGACCACCAAGGTTTAGTGGTGGAACAGATCCTCTTGCCTATGAGGAATGGCTAAGAAGGATGGAGAATTTGTTTGAAGTAATGGACTGCCCCGAAAATTTTAAAGTACGTCTGGCGACCCATCAGTTCGAAAAGGAAGCAGAATTCTGGTGGGGCACTGTCAAACCTCGAGCGGGTGAACCAGCTCTAACTTGGGAACAACTAAAAACTGTGATGGATGCTCAGTATTACCCACGAGATGTAAAGAGGGCAAAGGAACAAGAATTTCTACGGTTGAAACAAGGCCAAATGAGTGTGGTAGAATACGCGGCGAAGTTTAACGAGCTTAGTCGCTTTGCGCCTAATCAAGTCGCAACTGAAGAAATGAAGATGGACCACTTCGAGCAAGGTCTTAAAGGACCCATTAAGCGGATGATAGCTGGGCATGTTTTCACCAGCTTCCAGGAGATGTACCAGAGGGCGGTGAAAATAGCCCGAGTCATAGCTGAAACCGAAGAGGAAAGTCGTCAGATTGGCCCAGCAAAAAGGAAGTTTAATCAAGGAGGGTCCAGTACCCAGGGAAGCAATAAGATCGGCAATTTCGACAACCGGGGAAAAGGAAAACAAGTTGTACCAAGGCAGGTGCTGGAACCCTGCAACCAATGCGGGCGTATGCACTCTGGTCGGTGCCGATATGGCACACAAGAATGCTATGGGTGTGGATCTACGGACCACAAAATTGCAAATTGCCCCAAAAAGGCGTGGAATCGGCAGAACAGTACACAAGGTTCAGGCACGGGGGCTAATCCAATTCCACAAAGAGGCCGACCTCCTGTGAATGCAACTTCAGAAGGCAAACGAGGTGGAAAAAGGCCGCAAGCAGGTGGCCGGGTGTTTAGCTTGGAAGGAGGTGAGGCGGAGGACCTCACTGCCACCGTATCAGGTACCCTTTTTATTAAACATCTTTATGCTTATGTTTTATTTGATTCAGGTGCCACACATTCTTTTGTAAATCCTACCTTTGCAAGGAAACTCGCTAGCAAGCCCAGTGAAATGGATGTACAATTATGTGTGACTACCCCCTTAGGGTCTGCTTACTATACCGACCTTGTCTTTAAGGACTGTGCTATTCAATTGGAAGGGAGAACTCTCCCTGTAGACCTAATACAGTTGGATATACAAGGTTGGGATGTTATTCTAGGGATGGACTGGTTAATGAGACATAAAGTTACTATTGACTGCGAGAGAAAGCTGGTTACCTTCACGGCCTCCAATGGAGAAAGAGTAACCTTTAAGGGAAGTGGCCACCAAGTAACCATTCCAACGGTATCTGCTATGCAAGCACTCAAAATGTTGAAGAAAGGATGTCAGGGCTATTGGTGTGCAATTGAGGTCGCAGAACTAAAGGAGCCGGACTTGAGTGAGATTCCGGTAGCGAGGGAATTTCCACAGGTGTTTCGAGAGGTACCGGGGCTACCACCCGACAGAGAAATCGAATTCACCATTGAACTAGTGCCTGGAACCGCTCCAATATCCAAGGCACCTTATCGAATGGCACCTGCGGAATTGGCGGAGTTGAAAACTCAGTTGCAAGAGCTACTAGATAAGGGGTTAATTCAGCCTAGTGTTTCACCCTGGGGAGCACCAGTACTATTTGTGAAGAAGAAAGATGGGAGTTTGAGGTTATGTATTGACTATCGAGAACTAAACAAGGTAACGGTTAAGAATAAATACCCACTCCCTCGAATTGATGACCTGTTTGATCAATTGGCTGGTGCTTCGGTGTTCTCGAAGATTGATTTGAGATCGGGGTACCATCAATTGAAGATCAAGAAGGGGGACGTGCCTAAAACTGCTTTTCGCACTCGATATGGCCACTACGAGTTCTTGGTGTTACCGTTCGGACTGACGAACGCTCCTGCCTTCTTTATGGACTTGATGAACAGAGTCCTTAGGCCCTTCCTAGATAAATTTGTAGTGGTGTTCATCGATGATATCCTGGTTTACTCCAAGACCAAGGAAGAGCATGCAAACCACTTGCGAATGGTGCTGAAAACCCTAGAGGAGCACAAATTATATGCCAAACTTAAAAAGTGTGAGTTCTGGTTAGAAAGGGTGCAATTTCTGGGACACATAGTGACCAAAGATGGCATCTCGGTGGATCCGGCAAAGGTGGAGGCCATTATAAACTGGCCAAGACCAACAAACGTCTCCGAAGTGCGAAGCTTTTTAGGTATAGCTGGCTACTATCGAAGGTTTGTAGAAGGATTTTCAAAACTAGCCTTACCTATTACCAAACTACTTCGGAAGGCCACTAAATTTGAATGGACCCCAGAGTGTGAAGATAGCTTTCAGGAGCTAAAGAAACGTTTGGTATCTGCACCAATATTGGCGATACCTGAAGGCAATGAAGGATTTGTAATCTACAGTGATGCGTCCAAGAAGGGACTGGGTTGTGTATTAATGCAGAAAGATAGAGTTATTGCTTATGCCTCTCGCCAATTGAAGCCCTACGAAGAGAATTATCCAACACATGACCTAGAATTGGCCGCGGTGGTATTTGCCTTGAAAATCTGGAGACATTACCTCTATGGAGTAAGGTGTGAAGTATACACTGACCACAAGAGCTTGAAATACATCTTTACTCAAAAAGAGTTAAACATGAGACAAAGAAGATGGCTAGAACTCCTTAAGGATTATGATATGGAGATCAAATATCATCCTGGAAGAGCAAACGTGGTGGCTGACGCACTGAGTAGAAAATCCATGGGGTCTGTAGCCTGTCTACTTACACAAGAAAAGAGACTCCTAAGGGAGCTCGACGTGCTACAAATAGAGGTAGTACTGCGAGGAAATCAAGGCTACTTGACAGCGCTCCAAGTCTCTTCGCCATTGATCGAAACGATCAAACAACAGCAGAAGGATGACCCTGAACTTATGAGGACAAAGAAAGGCATGGAAGAGGGAAAGAACAAGGAATTCTCCATCCAAAATGAGGTACTTTGGTATGGGAATAGACTGTGTGTACCGAACATAACAGCTCTCAAGGAGGAATTATTAAAGGAGGCGCACAATTCCACACTTGTTGTACACCCTGGGAGTACGAAGATGTACCATGATTTGAAGACCCATTACTGGTGGAATGGCATGAAAAGGGATATCGCAGAGTACGTGGCTCGATGCCTTACGTGCCAACGGGTGAAAACCGAGCATCAGAAACCTGGAGGTTTACTGCAACCCTTGCCAATTCCTGAGTGGAAATGGGAACACATCACCATGGATTTCATGATTGGAATGCCAAAAACCATCAAACAACACGACGGTGTGTGGGTTATAGTTGACAGATTGACCAAGGCTGCACACTTCTTGCCCATCAAGGCCACTTTCACCTCTGAGCAACTAGCTAACCTATACATTAAGGAGATAGTTAGACTGCATGGTGTGCCACTCAGTATTGTGTCAGATCGCGATACCAAGTTTGCATCTCGCTTCTGGCATGGGTTTCAAAGAGCAATGGGTACAAAATTACGATTAAGTACGGCCTTCCATCCTCAGACGGACGGTCAATCCGAAAGAACTATTCAAACTCTGGAGGATATGTTGAGAGCCTGTGCCCTCGATTCTGCTGGAACTTGGGATCATAACTTGCCTCTGGTTGAATTTGCGTACAATAATAGTCACCACGCCAGTATAGGCATGGCTCCTTTCGAGGCGCTATACGGTAGACGTTGCAGAACTCCACTTTGTTGGAATGAAATAGGAGAAAGGGAACCATCCAAGGTTGACTTAATCGATCGAACGATCGGAATAATCAAGGCCATCCGCCAGAGATTGCAAGTTGCGCAAAGTAGACAAAAGAGCTACGCGGATAATAGGAGAAGGCCACTGGAGTTTGAGATTGGAGACCATGTATTTCTGAAAGTGTCCCCACTTAAGGGGAGCATAAGATTTGGACAAAAGGGGAAACTAAGCCCACGGTTCATTGGACCGTTTGAAGTCTTGCAGAAAGTAGGATCGGTTGCATACCAATTGGCCTTACCACCCTCATTGCAAGGCATCCACGATGTATTCCATGTATCCAGTCTCAGGAAATATGTTCCGGATCCAAATCATGTCATCCGATATGAACCCCTACAAGTTAAGGAAAATCTTACCTATGTAGAAGAACCCATCCGGATTTTGGAGAAGACGGAAAGGAAGCTCAGAAATAGGAGCATTCCCTACGTTAAGGTGTTATGGAAACATCACAAGGTGGCAGAAGCAACTTGGGAGTTGGAAAGCGAAATGCGTGAGAAATATCCCGCATTATTTTCACCAGGTGAGCAAATTTCGAGGACGAAATTCTTTTAAGGGGGGGAGAGTGTAAGGGCCATGCTTTCGTGCTATCACCGACTAACTGTTTAGTTGTTGATTTTACCAGTTGCTTTTAATTTGTTATCCGACGAAAGTATTAAATCGACCGTGTGAGTTTTTAGCGACTAGTTTCAATAAAAGGGGCGATTATTTGACTAATATTATCATTGACGCTACTTATTTATAAAACATTTGAATCTATGCTAAACCCAGTTTTTAAAATCGCTTTTCGTTTTACTTGACAGATTCCCAAAGTTTAAACCAAAATGTACATGGTAGGTCGTTCAATTTGGGTTTAACCTAACTATTAGCGAGTACGGATCAAAATTTAGCTGTATGTTGTTAGTTTAACCCAAAAAAAAAAAAAAAAAGTTTGAAAAGGGGGAAGGGGGACCGAAGTCGGGCAGAACCCGACCCCCCTCCTCTCGCACCTCGCTCTCTCTCTCTCTGCTACGCTCTCTCTCTCTCTCTCGCGGGCCACCGGTCGCCGCCTGGCGTCACCGCCGGCCGTCACGTGTCGCCGGCGAGAGGAGGAGCTGTCTGGCCTCACCCACGCGTCGCCAGCCACCCAACCACTGCCTGTTTTCCTTCCCCACGTCACACGAACGAGTCAGCTCTCCAACCACGCGTCTAACACCTAAAAACCACCGCCCACGTGCCGGATTCCGGCGAGCCACTGCCCACTCCACCTCCTCTATAAATCTGGGGGTCGAATTCGACCCCAGACAACCCCAAATCGCGACCAAATCAAAGCTAGGGTTTCGGTTCTGGGTGTAGCTGAACCAAGAACGAATTCAAAAGGGTTTGGGCGTGAATTACTGCCAAGTGAGTGGGTAATTAAGCACTTTCAGGTGAGTGAACATCCTCTCCTAAGCTGTTGCTGTTATTTTAAGTATGAATTCAGTAGAATGATGTTGCATGTCAGATTAAGGTTAGCTCAAGTAGTTAGAAATGTCAGAGATTGATTGAAAATGTGATGCCTGGTAATTTCAAGCCTATTTATGCACGCCCAAACCGCACAAACATACCTTGCTCACTGCCGTCAGTATGCATGTTTTGAAACAGTAAATTTTCAGCTTAGAAATGCACAGGAATTGTTATAGGCTGTAACCGTACTTTCAATAATACCTGAATTGATGCATGTGCAAACTCGCTGCCTGATAATAACTCGAATCATGTTATGCTAAAACGACTTAAATAGGCTTGAAATGTAATTCCGAGGCAATGAATGACTCTTCAAATCGATACGTGTTAAATCGCGCTTGAAAAATGACTTTAAAATGAATTATGCCTAATTAATGAGTTATAGTTTAAAACGGAATTAAAATCGAAGTTAATTTAACGTATTTAGCTTCGATTCAAGTTAATGAGTTATAGTTTAAAACGGAATTAAAATCGAAGTTAATTTAACGTATTTAGCTTCGATTCAAGTTAATGAGTTATAGTTTAAAACGGAATTAAAATCGAAGTTAATTTAACGTATTTAGCTTCGATTCAAGTTAATGAGTTATAGTTTAAAACGGAATTAAAATCGAAGTTAATTTAACGTATTTAGCATCGATTCAAGTTATGTAGCTAATTTATGAAAATGGATTAAAAACGAAGTTAGTCTAACGTGTTTAGCTTCCATTCGAATTGGACTAGCTAATGTTTTATGTGTGTAACGAAATAAATTTGAACCCTTTTAGTACATTCGTGCTAGGGAAATTACTTCGAAATGCATTGTTGTGTTTAGCATGGAATTATATTTGATTTACTGAATAAAGTATCGTTGAATTACGAATAAATGTGGCTATTTGCACGTTTGTTGTAACGCTCCGCTGAATGATGCTGGTTGCTCAGGTAAGGGCCTAAACTCCCCTCTCTTTTTCATAAGCTAATATGATAAGATGATGTGATTAATAAATCGATGAATCGAGTTGGTAGTTGGATGGTTTGAGGAAAGAATTATGAGCGATCGAGGTCTTGTGGTACGGTGCTTGTGAGGAGGGAGTTCGGGTTATGAAATTACCGCAATCGTGTGGATTGCGAGGCCATGTGTGGCTCATTGTGTTGAAATGATTACGAAGTGTTTAAATGTGATGTGTGTGTTTCCCTTTCCTTGCATATTTAAAATGTAACATGTGTATGGAAGGGGGATGTTTTGACTAATGACTTTTCATGTGTTTTAAATGAACAATAGCCATGTCTAGTAACGAGCTATGGCCTATTTTAGCTATTCAAATAGTATTTGGGAGGAATCCCTAAAACGTTTTAACAAAAGGGAGATGGGAATTATACGTTGAATGATTTTATTGTTTGAAACGGAAAACTACTAGCCGTTATGGCCGATACGCTTTGAGTGGCTAAGATAATGTGCTGCGGACAATATGATATAATGTAATGTTTTCCTAGGGGATAAGTCCGGATAAACCCTAGAGGCCCTGACGAGGGTTAATGTAATGGTCCGATATGTTATATGTAGTCATCCCGGGAGTAAGAGCTTAAGCATGAGCGTTAGGTCTCACTATGGGATCGAGAATAGTTCTCACCCAATCAGCACCTGTAATGATCTTAGGCCACAAGTATTTTCCTTATGAATGAAAAATGTAGTTGGCAATTGCCGTCTTAAATGCTTTATGAAAAGAAAGGTTGAAGGTCGACTAATAGTTGATTGAAAGAAAGATGAGCAGTCGTAATACGACTAATATGAATGAAAATGCTTTGTTTCATATGATCTCAAGTAGTGTATGGTCAAGTTCTCATGTTTACTCCAGATAGTTACGTTTGCATCAAGTCATTATGTTGCGTTAAGTAACTATACTTAGAAAGTGCATGTTGGACGAATGAGTATTAATACATCTCACAATCACGTCCTATGATGCCCATCCTTAACATGCCAACGTTCCTCGCATGAAGAACACTTTATGTTAATAATATGGTCAAGTGCCCCTAATGTGTATCGCATAGCTCAACGTAACTTGAATACCACGTGCACATTAACAAATGCACACTAAAGGTCATAGAACTTGGAAAAGGTTTACTTTAGGAAGTGGAGGGGGCACTCATTGAGCACGTAGTGACTCACTCCATTTCCTTCCCCTTTTCCCCTTCCCAGGTAATGAATGAAAGATTATGCGTGCTGCTTGCTTACGGACATCCAGTTTCCAGAAAGTGTTCTTATGTTGCTGCTGCTTGCTGAAGCTGCCATGTCCTTCTTTGTTAGATGTAATGTAAAGAGTAAACATGTAGTTGGCTCTGGACTATCTGCGAACCATGTAACTAACTGTATGACTGTTGTAAAGGCATAAGCCTCAACCGCGAGTGTGTGACTCGCTGGAAACTCCTATTTCCTTTTTGAATTTTAGTTGTAATGATACAGGTACCCTACAAATTATAATGTAAATTATGGAAATGTTGATATTACAGACGAAACTCTGCCGGATTCGTCCCAGGTTTTTCTAACCTAAGCTAAAGTTGGGTAAAAATTAAGAAGAAAATTAAAAGAAGAAGAGCCTTAAGGGTCTCCTCGGGGGATCCTGGCGGTGTGACATCCCTGGTAGGTAGTGGGGGTGTTACATCATCACAGCCAAAACTAATATATTTCTCATGTAGATTAACCAGGATTCGAGCTGGGCATGGTACCTGGCTATCTCTCTATATATCCAATTCCTTCTGGTGCTCTCTGTTTTACTGGGGCAAAAATGAGTTTCTTGCAGATGTACCTTCCCTTAATGCATTTTTTACGTTCATTTAGATGGTATTGTTTCTAATCTGACCTACTGACGTCACTTGTGCCCACATCATGTGGCGATCACCAGCCATCCTTCAACGTCATGGGGCATATTCTGTCATTTAGATGTCATATCCTGTAAATGAGTCTCACGCTGCCAAATCCAGTTGCGTTGCCTAGTTGTAAAATGTTACAGTATTTTAAGAGTTGGATGGAGTTTACAAACACAAATGACATCTGGTACATTTGACTTATGGCAGTGTGAAATCCTAACCTCTGGTCATTATTTGACTTCTCTGTTGACTTGGAACTGCAGGAATGGCCTATTTCTGTCACGTATGGTGCACTTGTTGGCTATGCAACTGGAATGGTAGTATCTTTTCTCTTTGTTCTTCTCAGCAGAAGGCAGCAGCACATCAAAGAGGCATAATGGAAGGTCTTTCCTGTCTCGTTCTGTACAAATCCTTGTTTTAGTCTCATCTGTATCCATCTCATAGTTTTACCGTGTTTATCTTGTGGATTCGCTCGTGTGTAGTGGATGAAAAAAATTGCATGTTAGCACTTAGCACCCATGTTCTGACGAATTGGTCCCATTTCAATCTGTACAAATTTTGGAAAATGAACAAGGGAAAAAAAAAAAAAAAACAGAGCAGCTAACCAATAATGAATGAACATACCCCACATGTCAAACTGGTTAAACTTGTCTCTTCTGTCTCTTTCTCCTCTCGGTTCCTCTTCCCTGTGCGTGTTGAAACAGAGTCTACAAAGATAGTCCCAGCATCTTCTACCTTCTACGATGTTGATGGCCAAATTCGAACTACCTTTAAATTTCACTGTCATTTACAAGTTTCTCTTATATTGGCTGGCAGTATTGCAATTTGAGGGAATCAATGCCTCATCATTGTCATACATTTTTCTCAATCAATTCAAAGAAGATGAATGTATGGATGTTGTAGATCGTCTCATGCAAATTGATTGCTCTCAAAAATCATCTCTAAGAGACAAGTTCTTGTGGAGGACTTATGCATCAGAAAGATGTACTGTAGGGTGTGTTTTTACATATATGATAAGATTTTAGTCTTTTCGAACTTTGTCTTGGATCTACCCCACCCCCATAATTTCTTCTTCGGGTTAGATAACCCTATTAGGGGCCAATGCTTCATGGGATACCCCAGCCAAAGTTGGACTTGGTAAAGAATTTGCTTCTGGCATATCAAAGGTGTACAGCAGGATGCTCCCTTTTGCATCCTACCTTTGATTCTATGTATATAGATATGCCTATATCTATGCCCGCGTGTGCGACTTATGTAGGATGATGTTTTGTATAGAATGGAGTGATTAATTGAACTAGTTTTAATGTTCATCATAATTACATTTGGTGATCAACATACCTATTTAAGGTGTCTTTTATAAATATGTTTAAGTATTGTTGATCACCAAACCTAATTATGATGATGATTAGAACTAGATCTATTGATCACCTCATCGTACCTGAGTAGCCCCCTGTATGTTATGTATATGTATATGCGTGTGGGGACGTGTGCGCCCATGTATGTATGTGTGTGTGTGCATACATGCCACTGTGTGTGTGTGTGTGTGTGTGTGTGTGTATACATATATCTCGTGTGTGTGTTTGTATCATACATACATGTATACCCTTATCAAAAAAAGAATCTGTGGCATCCATATTTTCACTGTTCTTGAAATTGTCCACAATTATGATCTTTTTCAACAACCTCTGCCATTTTCACCAGGTTTCATTCTGACAAGGATGGACTAAAGACAAGGGTAATCAAGTTGAATGATCTTTAGGGGTAGAACACTGTCGATGTTTGTGGTTGGAATCAAAAGGGCGCAGGAGAAACATGATCACACTGGCAACAAAATTCGTACTTACGTAGTCTTCATTTTCTTTTTCTTACTTTTTATTTTTATTTTTTTGGTTTTGGGGGTTGGGGGGGAGGTAAAATTCGTACACACTTAGGACTTGTATTTGGGAAGAAACATTATTTGCCTACGTCTATTGGCTAAGGTATGGTACCTTCCTCTGCTTTGTTGTACTAATGTTTATATAGTTACTGCCCCTGATTTATTAGTACTCCTTCGTTCAATTCCGTGATGCTAATCCTTAATTTTGCTCCATACAACGTGTTCACAAAATCCTTTCATCTATAAAATATTTCCACAAAATCTTTCTCCTATAAAATGTTTTCACAAAATCTTGTTTTGTGAGTCTCTTAGAATCAGCCTCTCAACAGGCAGTCACGCCGGTTGAGATAAGGTTGACTACATCTATATCTCTCCAGACCTCGCGAAAGCGGGACACATATTGGGAGGTGTTGTTAGTCTTCATTAAGGTGGTAAAATTTCGTCCATTTAATTGAGAGGTACATTTGCAGGTCCATGAGCAAACTGACTACTAATTCAAAACTACTTGATCTATTGCAGATGAGTTGAATCATACTGTTGATTTTGGAAATCACCTCTGTTATAATGTGTGTGGAACATGAGAGTTGCACTATACTTCTGAATTGCAGTATTTCTTCTACATTGACTACTTTGTGCATCCATTGCATATAGGCCTGCATCTTCAAACATTATTTTTGAGTATACTAAGTTCTCGTACTTTAATTACCCCATCTGCTCATGGGCATTACAATAAAGGAATATTCCCTTGAAATCTTGGTTCCATGCTGTGGGCATTTTTGACAGTATTTTATCTTTCTCCTATTCAACTGTTTCATTGTCAGGGAATTGATATGAATTGTTTGCTGTAATTTATTGAAATGTCAAACTGTTTCAAGTATGTCCTCCTATCTTCAAGAAGGGCTGTTGATCATTTATACCTATATCTAATAAACGATAGTTTGAAGTATTAAAAAGTCAATCATCATTGAGCATGAATCCTATTGAGAATTGAAAGAAGTTTTGGGACACTAATCGGCCTGTGAATGATGCTGCGTTTGTCGTGTTTTTCTACTTTGCTTCAGCATACAAGGGCGCATATATACAAGCAAATACAAGCAACCCTAAAACATGCCCTTGTTTGGGAAACAAGTTGTATCCAAATAAAAATGAAATCTAATACAAATATCTATAAAATATTTATTTCCTAATATTCCCCCTCAAGTGGGAGCCTGCAAATTGACCATGCCGAACTTGCTTTCGAGAGACTGAAATTATCGTTTTCCAAGTGCCTTGGTGAGAATGTTTATCAACCGACGTTAGAAGTGATATGAATGAATGAATCTGCACCCAAAAAAAAAAAAAGTAATGTGAATGAATGTAAACAAACCGTACAAGCTTTTCTAGAATGAAATGACAATTAATTTCAATATATTTTGTCTAGCCATGGAAAATAAGATTGTCCGCGATGCGTAATGCCACTTGACTGTCACACAACAACTTCAAGGGTTGCGTACGAAAATTTTCCAGGGAGGCTAGAAAAGTGCGCGGTCAAACAAGCTCATTAGTAGCCACAACCATCGTCTTGTACTCTACTTTTGCTGAAGATCTGGACATGGCTACTTGATTTTTGGTCCTCTAAGAAGGAGGAGACCTTCCAAGAGTTACAAAATAGTCAGTCAATGACCTCCTGGAAAGAGAATATGCTCCCCAATCTGAATCATAATAACCATAGAGCTAAAGATCATTTTGGGCATGAAGAAATATTCCTTCACTAGCCCTATCCTTGAGATAGCGTAGGGCCTTGTAGGCCACCTCCATGTGCTCCTTAGCCCTTAGAGGATTACATAAACTGAGACAAAATGTATACCGCATAAGTCAAATTGGGTCTGATTATGGTAAGATAAATAGGCCTGGCCACAAATCTACGATACCGTGCAGCATCATCCAATGCTTTGCCTGTGGCTAAGGCTACCTTGTGATTCTCCTCAATAGGAAACTTAGTGGGTTTTGCTCCCAAAAGTCCACATTCATCAACGATCTCCAAGCCATACTTTCGTTGACACAAAAACCACGCCTTCGGGCCCCCAGGATACTTTAGCACCAAGAAACTATTTCAAAGGTCCCAAATCTTTTATTCTAAAACAAGCATTAAGATAGTCTTTAAACACCTTGGAGGCGTGGGCATTGTAGCTGGCAAGGACAAACCCATAATCACATAATTTGGATGAGAGCTTTACAAATCATTGTCATGGTGCTTCACGGAGACTATACAAAGACTTCTTTAAACGACATATCTTGTAGGAGTGGTAGAGGAGAATCCAAGGGGCATTTTCATAAAAACTTCTTCTAATCATCATGCAAGAATGCTCACATCCATCTGATGCGATTTCCTACCCTTAGCCACTGTAACTGATAGAAAACATCTGACGCTTGTCATTTTGGCAACATGGGTGAAAGTTTCATTATGATCAACTCCTCAGCCTGGTGATCTCCACGAATCACCAGTCATCTCTTGTATCACTAAATACTTTCATCTATATTGTACTTGACTCAGCCATGGCTTTTCACCAATGAGGATCTTTGACCTCCTCCTGAAAATACTTAGGCTTGACAACTTTTATTATAGCACCTAAGAAGTTTCGGTGAGAAATTGAGAACTTTTGATATGTGATATAATTGGCCATAAGATAATGCGTACCTGAGTACCTGAGGATCTATGTTGTTGCAAGGTGGCAATTAAGGAGAAGTCTTCAGTGTTTGGGTCATTGGGCCTTGCACTATAGCACAAATAATCATCATAACGGGTTGGATGCTTACTGGGTTGTACTACTCTACTGCATGCTTCACAACTCTGCCAGGGCATGTGCTGGTGATCCTGACCCCGTCTGCACAACATAGTCTAGGCCCAAACCTGCATGGGCCTGCGCTTCGCATGCTGAGCTGCTCGCTAGTGCTTGTGGTGTCCCTGATTTGTACTAGGCTAGTTATGGGCTCTCCCCAGCATCGCCACATCAGGTTGCTGCATCCTCACTCCCCCCTGCATTGACCACGGGTGGACTGCACCGTGAAGTTTGGGCTATGCTTATGAAAAACAACATCCCGACTCACAAAAAATTCTTGTGTCTCCAAATCATACACTCTACATCCTTTTTGTCCAAATGGATATCCAACAAATAGGCACTTTCCACTTCTAGGGGCAAACTTTGTCCTCGGTCCTATTTGTCTATGCAAAGCATGATGCACCAAGAACTCTAATATGATTATATGAAGGCTCTTGATATTAAAGGAACTCATAGAGTGTTCTGTCCTGATAACTCGCGTCACACACATTATTTTGTCCTGATCAAATATAACTCCTAAACTACTGGAAGAAGAGACAAAACTTCGCTTGATGGATGCCCTAGCTACTTGTGGCATAAACTAATGGAATTGACCGCATTGACTTGATTCTTCACCAATGACCCTTCTTTGAAATAGCAGACTTCTCCTTGTTGCTCACCCACACTAATTAGAATCTTCGAACTATAGTTCTATAATACACAAAAAATAATCAAAAAATGTTACACTACAGTTCAACTCTCTACTTATCTTAGCAATAGATACGGGCGGAGCTACATTGGGGCAAGGTGGATCAATTGAACCCCCAGCTTTTTGAGGAAAAAAATTAAATATGAGATATTTTTGTAGATAAACAAAATAGATATATATTAATTAGTTCACATATATTTTACAAACGTGTGGCTAGCAGGATGGTCGGCTGCTCTTTACTTGTTTCAGGGGGTCATGGGTTCAACTCTCATCACTTTCCTTCTGTGGTGCCTTGTATGTTTTTTTTTTTTTTTTTGAGTTTTGCCCATTCATTTTTCCTAATTTCTGCCTCTCGACTCTCTAGCCTTGCTTTGCTTTCCTCCTTAGGCGCACTCTCTCTCTCTGTCCAGCCCACCGCCCACGCACTCTCTCTCTCTCTCTCTCTCTCTCTCACTCTCTGCAGTCTGCCCAGCCCAATCGCCGACCGGCTGCCAGGCCTACCACTAGTGCCGCTACTTGTGCCGGCAACCGCCTCCACTCCTCCTCAGCTCTCCTCCTAACTCCTAAGTCCCAAATCCCAATTTGAGGTAACTCCCAAAAATTCTCAATTTTTGTTTTTATGTAAATAATTATGTTTACTTTACTGATTTTAGTTATATTTATGTTAAATAATTGATTAACTTAGTGAATTACTCATGATTCATGAATTGAAAAATGAAAATTTTAACCTAATTGTCTTCTTGGTTGTTCTTGATTAAAGATTTAAAGTTGGACTAATTTTATTTGTAATTGCTTTCTTGTTTATGTTTAGTTTACTAATTTTTATTGAATTTGTGTTGAATAAGTGGTTAATTTAGAGATTCACTCATCAATTAAAAAATTAGGTTTTGCCTTTCTTGATTGAGAATTTAGAATTAGAATTTGGGTAATTTGTTGGTTGTTGGTTGTTTATTTGTGTTAAATTTATTGACTTTAGGCAAATTTGTGTATTATTAATCTCGCCCCCTTACTTTGAATCCTGGCTCCGCCCCTGGCATAGAGATATGATTGCATTTAAGAGATGAAACATATAAAACTTTTCTCAATTTGATCCTTTGCCCCAGTTCACGGTTCCTTCTTTGCTTGCAAACATGTGTGTTATGTTGGGCAAACTAATAGAAATCGTGGGAATTTTTCGGCTTCTTACATCACATTCAAGTCGCCCGTCATATGATGTGAGGCCCTGTTATCAAACATCCATAAATATTTACCTAAAAGTTTTTCACACCTAGCTTTTGGTGTCTCAATGAGGCTTAGAAGCTTTTGTACCTGTTTTATGGACAGCCCGAGTATGGCTACGGGTCTTGCTTCTACAGTGTTATAGGACAGTATTGCGTTCTCGGACTGGGCTGGTTATGAGTTTGTTGTTTCACGTCCGAAGCCTCTGCCTCAATTCTGGTTGTCTTGACCTCCATGGTTTCCTCTTCCTGCATGTCTTCACGGCCATAGCTACTCTAGTTTTGTGGATAGCCGATTGTTTGATAGCAACTTGCTTCATCATGGTCGTAACGTCCGCAATGCTTGCACGTTGCTCTGCCTATCGTGGTTGGTTGTTCCTTTGTAGCAAAGGCCACTATACATTTGGAATGGTGGTCTCTTCCTTCATGATTCTTTTATGGTTTTCCTCTTGTGGAATTATATTAAAGATAGTGTCTAGGGGAGGCAAAGGATCAAGTGAAAGTACTTGGCTTCGAATGGTCGAAAAAGAATCATCATCCAAACTCGTCAAGAATTGATGAGTCTTTTCTTCCTCCACCGTCTTTACAATCATGCTCCCTACACCACACTCACACTTTCAGCATATATAGTAAGGCATCTTGACATTGTTTTCCAATTCACTCCACATTCCCATTAGTTTAGAATAAAATTCCACAACTTCAAGTCCACCTTGCTTGCAGGAAGCATGGTCGGTTTTTAATTGATGTATTTTGGGAGCGTTTGCCACTAAATACCTGTTGCGTAAATTCTCCTACATCTCACATGTCGTTTCGGCATAGCCATGCTTGTGTGGAGTTTTGGATCTGATAATTGAAATGTAATTAACGGCCACATGGGATTCCCTAATTAATAGGGACTCTTAATGAGGCTGATTTCTTAGCTATCTTTTAGGGAATCAGTTATGTAGCTTAGTGCCTCATAACACAGATTTAAAAAAAAAAGGAAGATTAAGAAGATAAAACAAATAAGTTTTGTAGTCTATACTCTCCCACGCACACCTCTCTCTCTAAACGGTTACCACCATCAAAAGTTTACGGATTTTGAGACGTGAATTCTTACCGGGACTCTAGTAGCCGCTGGTGTACCAAAGAGCACAGTTCGTGGAACAAAGGCAACAAGTCGTCCTATTCGCTTCCGTTTTAAGGTACGTCCTTTATAGTCTTAAGCCAACAGTGGTATCAGAGCTACCTTGTTAGTTTTTGTTCCCGAATCATTTGGATTGAATGTGTTTAATCTACACATGCTCTAAACTGTTTAAGTTAGTAGTTTGTATACTCATGAATGCCCAGAATTAGTATGCCATTCTGTGTTTTTTTTGGTTGCTAATCATCCCTCGGCCCGATTGACAACACTCAAGCTGATCAAAATCCAATCAATCAGATCAAAAAAAGGGGGGAAATTTTCGAAAAACATACCCGTCAGCCGTCGAGGAAGGGTGGCGCGTGAGTGTCACGCGTCGCTGACAGAGAAGCGATTGGTCCCTTTCTTCCTCGATCCGCTCCCAACGAACCTCGATCTACCAGACCCGGCACAAATCACCCTCGAAAAACCCAAAAGGGCGGCGAGTGGGTTACACGCGCCACCGCCTAAGTGGTGCGTAGGGGGCGTGCGCACCGTTGTGTTCACCGTCGTCCGATCTATGTGATGGCGACGGTGGATGCAGCGTAGGAGTATCGGGAAGATAGATTTAAGTTTTTTGTGGAGGAGGGTGGTGGTTTTTCATCATGTGGGTATCGGCGGCGATGCGCCACCGTGGAGGCAACCGAGAAAATCAGGTGTCGAGAGGGGCTGAGCTTGGTGCTCGGTTTCCATGGCCTCCACCAGGTTCTCTCTCTCTTTTCTTTTGAGTAGAGAAAGAGAGAAGAACGAAGGCAGAAGAACAAAGGAGAAAGGCGGCGAGGAGAGAGATTAACCAGGCCTGAAGGACAAAGTTTTTTTAGGCCATCAGTTTTAGCTTCTAAGCTTTCTTTTAACAGTAGGTAGTTGGCTACCCATACTTGATTGGTAATGTGTTTAAAATCAAGTTCATGAGTTTAATTGGTTTAATCAAATTGAGGTTTATGATTAGTAATATGTTTTAAAATCATGCTATCTATTTAATGAGTTTGTTTATTTTGATAATTATTGAGTTTAATTCCTCTATGACTGTGTATCGTACTATTTAATCTTTATCGTTTCATGCATGCCTAGTGAACATAAATGATATATGAATAGGTTCGTGTAAATGTAATTAAATATGTTTCATTTGTAAGGTAGAATTTATTTGTTAAATTCTTAATTATAGGTTTATGTTACAAATATGTGGGTAATGTGAACTTTATGCTTACATATTGGCATGTGTAGTAATACATATATACGTTTTATGTATTCAATTAATGATGGAAGATTAGTTCTTTTTATTTAAACTTGATATAAATAAGTTTTATATTTCATTTGTGCAATTATGTTTTGCATAAGTTTTAAGCGTCTTTGTAATGTTAAAATATTGATTGTTAATATGATTAACATTAATCCATGAAAATATGTTCATTATGGGTTAATAATAATCAAATTTTCTCAATTCTTGATTCATTTAATATGTGATGATTATGAGCTTAGCTAAATTTTCGAACATATGACATGAATGATAGTTTTGAGACACTTTGATTATGTGCGAGATATGCCTAACGTCCATTTTCTTATTTGCATATATGGCTTCTAAGACTTCTATGATTGGTGATTTGTCTACCAATGAAAAGTTGGATGGGTCCAACTATGACATGTGGCGTCAGAAGATTCAGTTTCTTCTGAACAAGCGTGAGGTGTTAGAACACCTGACGGCCACAGTGTCTGCCCCTGCGACTAAGGACAAAGATAACAAGGACATTACTTCCACTAAGGAGTATCAGACTAGCTTGGTTGCGTACCAAGAATGGTGCAAGAAAGATCATAAGGCATGCTATACTATGTTGTATTGCATGCATGACGATTTTATTAGTGAGTTTGAGATTTATCCTACTGCTAAGGAAATGTGGGATAACATCCGCTTCAGGTACGATCAAACTTCGGAAACGAGGCTTCGTGTATTGCATCGTAAGTGGATGACTTACACGATAGACTCAAGCCGAAGTATAATTGAGCATGTCCGGACTTTGCAGGCCATGATACGAGACCTGAAAGCCGCTGGTGTGGACATTTCCGAACGTGAACAATGGACGAATGTGCTTCGTGCACTTCCCGCTGGGGACGATAGATGGAAACCCTTCATCACCATGATGAGTCATAATGAGAACATCAAAACTTTTGCTGAGATCACCAAGCACCTAGAGTTGGAAGATGAGCGCTTGAAGGCCTGTGCTCCTCCCCCTGTAGCGTTAGTTGCTAGGGTGGATAGGCCCAAGGGCAAGAAGTTTAAACGAGGAAGAAGAAGAGTCTTCTTCCTTCGAAGAAACTTGGCCCTAAAGGTGGCATTGCTAAGAAGCAACTAAAAGCGAAGGGCAAGGTGGAGAAAAATGTGGCACGTGTGACGTGCTATAACGGCAGGAAGAAGGGCCATTATGCTCGGGATTGTCCCGAGTCTTCTCAGGTACCTTCTTTATTTCCTACTGTTGAACTGCTTGTTTGTTCACATGCATTTGTTGCTAAATCCTTTCCTAACTAGATTGTAGACTTAGGAGCCAACAAGCACGTAGTTCAAGAGCAAGCCGGGTTTGTAGACTTTCACCCTCATCCGGTGGGGTTACAAACCGTAACTCTTGAAAATGGTACTGCAAAAGACGTTCTAGGAGTGGGAACGTATCGGCTAAAGTTGCGTGGAGGGAATTCGTTGCTTCTTCACGACACTCTCTATGCACCTGGCGTGCGATGTTCCTTGGTGTCTTATGTCTTTTTAATGAAATTAGGTTTTCATCTTGTCTCTCGAACTAATGGTTTGGACATTTTGTATGGTGACAATTTGTTTGTCCATGCATCTTTATTAGACAATTTCCTTGTTTTGGACTTGGATGAACATTATTATAGTAATAATACATCTTCTGCTTTTGTTTCATCTGTTGATTCAAATTCTAACTCTGGTGTATGGCATGCTAGACTTGGTCATATTGGCCAAGATAGAATGGCTAGACTAGCTAAAGAAGGTTTATTAGGCTCGCTTACTAAGGTTAGGCTGCCTAGATGTGAACCTTGTCTAGCCGGTAAAGCGACCAAGAAACCTTTTGGTAAGGCTTCTGGAGCACTTAGTTCCTTAGAACTCATTCATTCCGACATCTACGGACCTATGAATGTAAAAGCACGTAATGGTGCTATTTATTTTCTCACTTTGATTGATGATTTCTTACAATATGGATATGTGTATCTATTATCACATCGTCATGAAGCTTAAGATGTGTTCAAACGCTTTGTAGCGGAAGTAGAGACCAAGGTGGAACGAAGGGTCAAGACTTTTCGGACTGATCGTGGTCGTGAGTATCTCTCTGATATGTTCAAAGGTTTTTGTGAGGAAAAGGGTATAACTAGACATCTTACGATTCCTTACACTCCTCAGCAAAATGGTGTTGCTGAGCGCAGGAATCGTACATTACTTGACATGGTCAAGTCAATGATGGCTCAAGCTAATCTTCCAGATAGCTTTTGGGGTGATGCATTGCTTACGGCAAAATACATCTTAAATCGTGTGCCCAGTAAGAGTGTTTCAACTACTCCGTATGAGTTATGGAATGGTAGAAAACCTCGTTTGGATTATTTGCGCTTGTTAGATATTTGCTTTAGGATTGCATATTGTTTAGATCCTTCAAAGATATGCTCCTAGTTTCTAGGAAGTTGCTGATTATGTTCCCTGTTTTTAGGCATTTCATTTTCTATTTTTAGATTGTTGTTTTTGATCATGCTTGAGTAATGGCTGATTTTTAGCCCATGATCTCAGGTTTAGTTTTTCATTTCCAGCTATTTAAAGTGTAATGCTTTTTGATAAAATTTTAAGTCTCAGTTCATTCTCCTATAATTTATGCTCTCTGTTTTAATTCCTTTGGTTCAAATCCAACAAATTGGTATCAGAGCTCTCTTCTTAAGGGATCTGTGAAAAAAAAATGGAAACAGAGTCTAGCTTCTCTCAAATTGCTCCTCCTGCATTTGATGGAGAAAATTATCATTTATGGGCTGTTAGAATGCAGACCTATTTGGAGGCTTTGGATTTGTGGGATGCTGTGCAAGAGGACTATGAAGTTCCTGCCTTGCCGGATAATCCAACCATAGCACAAATCAAAAACAACAAAGATCGAAGAACCAGAAAAGCAAAGGCCAAAGCGTGTCTATTTGCAGGAGTTTCAACTACAATTTTCATAAGAATTATGTCTTTGACTACAGCAAAGGCTATCTGGGACTACCTTAAAGAAGAGTATGCTGGAGATGAAAGGATACGAGGAATGCAGGTGCTGAACCTCATCAGAGAGTTCGAGTTGCTAAAGATGGAGAAGTCTGAGACAATCAAAGAGTACTCAGACAGACTATTTGGCATTGTGAACAAGGTTAGGTTACTTGGAACTGAGTTTGGTGATTCAAGAATTGTGCAAAAAATTCTTGTAACAGTCCCTGACTTTTATGAAGCATCCATAACCACCTTGGAAAACACAAAGGATCTGTTCAAAATCACTTTGGTAGAACTTCTAAATACCTTGCAGTCATAAGAACAACGAAGGCTCATGAGACACGAGCGTACAGTTGAGGGTGCTTTGCCTGTGAAGCATCAAACATCAGCTCAATTCATGAAGAAAAACGACAAGAAAAGTGCAACTTCCAACAGTGAGAACACTGGAAACAACTCACTCCACAGTAAGGGCAGAAGCTCAAAGCGAAACTATCCACCTTGTCGACATTGTGGGAAATTAGGCCATCCTCCATTCAAATGCTGGAAGAGGCCAGATGCAAAATGCAGCAAATGCAATCAAATGGGACATGAAGCTGTCATTTGCAACAACAAACTTCAGAAGCATGAAACAAGCATTCAAGTTGATGCTCAGGTCGCTCACGAAGATGACGAAGATCACATTTTTGTGGCAGAAAGTTTTTCATGTAAGACTAACACAGCAGAAAGTTGGTTAATTGATAGTGGTTGCACAAATCACATGATCTATGATAAAACTCTCTTCAGGGAGTTAAATCTCAGGTTACTACAAAGATTAGAATTGGAGACGGGAGATACATCCTTGCGAAAGGAAAAGGGACAGGGACAGTGGCAATCACAACTAATTCAGGTACAAAAACAATTTCAGATGTTCTTTATGTACCCGAAATAGATCAGAATTTGCTCAGTGTTGGCCAGTTGCTTGAAAAAGGATTTAAGATGTTCTTTGATAACCTGTATTGCCATATTTATGATGTCCCTGGGAATGAGATTTTGCGAGTAAAAATGCTGGGAAGAAGTTTTTCATTCGATCCAACGGAGGGGGAACACATAGCATATCCTGCAAAGGCTGATGTTACTGAAATTTGGCACAAAAGGCTGGGCCATTGCCATATTCAACGAATGCTGAAACTGACAGAGAAGGATATAACGAAAGGGCTACCAGGTTTTGTTGATTATTTACTAAGTTGCGGTGCTTGTCAATTCGGTAAACAACATAGGAGGTCTTTTTAAATCAACCTGGAGAGCTTTGCAAAAGCTTCAGCTTATACATACTGATGTTGCAGGACCTCAAAAAATTTCATCCCTGCAAGGTAGCCTCTATTATATTCTCTTTATTGATGATCTTACCAGAATGTGCTGGATTTATTTCTTGAAATTTAAGTCTGAAGTCACTGGAGTGTTCTATAAATTCAAGAATATGGTGGAGAATCAGAGTGGGTACAAAATTCAGATTTTAAGGTCTGATAATGGAAAGGAATACACGTCGGCAGAATTTAATTTATTTTGCGACGAAGCAGGCATTCAACATCAACTTACAGCTCCCTATACTCCACAACAGAATAGAGTAAGTGAGAGGAGAAATAGGTCGGTGACGGAAATGGCCAGGTGCATGCTACATGAGAAGGAATTGCCGAAAACATTCTGGGCTGAAGCAGCAAATACTGCAGTTTTCCTGCAAAATCGACTTCCAACCAAGGCTTTGGAAGACAAAACCCCATTTGAGGCATGGTATGGTTATAAGCCTTCGCTGAGCTTTCTAAAAGTGTTTGGCTGCTTGTGTTTTGTTCTTGTTCCACGGGCCAAGCGTGACAAACTTGACAAGAAGGCAGTTCCAGGGATCTTTGTAGGCTATAGCACAGTATCAAAAGCTTACAAAGTTTATCATCCTCAAACAAGGAATATGACAATTACACGAGATGTTCATTTTTGTAAGAATGAAGAATGGGATTGGAACAATCCTAAAAAAACTGATGGGTTCCTACAAGAAGTGAACATTCCCTTTGAAGATCACAATGAGCAGCAAGAGGAATGGCTGAATGAGAGAGAAGATGATCCTCCTGTCAGAGGAACTCAGAAATCTATCAAAGATGTAATGTCGCAATTTATGAACCTGCTGGAGCCGAAGAAGCCCTTCAAGACCAAAAATGGAGAAATGCAATGGAGGAGGAGATGTCAATGATCAACAAAAATGAAACATGGGCACTTGTTGATAAGCCACAAGACAGAAAGGTTATTGGAGTTAAATGGCTTTTCAGAACAAAGCTCAATGCTGATTGTTCTGTCAACAAATACAAGGCTAGACTTGTTGTTAAGGGTTATGCTCAGATTTTTGGTGTTGATTATTCTGATACTTTTGCTCCTGTTGCAAGGTTAGAGATGATCAGATTGTTACTAGCTATAGCAGCACAAAGAGGTTGGAAAATTTTCCACTTAGATGTCAAGTCAGCATTCTTAAATGGTGTCTTGGAGGAGGAGATATACGTAGAGCAGCCAGAAGGGTTTGTAGTGAGAGGGGAAGAGGATAAAATCTACCAGCTAAAGAAGGCTCTTTATGGCCTTAAACAGGCACCTCGAGCCTGGTACAGCAGAATCAATGATCACTTATTGAGTTTGGGCTTTAAAAGAAGCTTATCGGAGACTACTCTTTATGTGAAACATAAGGGAAATGATATTCTTATTGTTTCTCTTTATGTCGATGACTTGTTAGTGACAGGAAACAATAGAAATTTGGTTGACAAGTTCAAAAAAGAAATGATGCCGGAGTTTGAGATGACTGATCTTGGACTTATGACATATTTTCTTGGCATTGAGGTACAGCAAAATCTGCATGAAATCTTCATACGTCAAAAGAAGTATGCAAAGGAAATTCTTAAGAAGTTTCAGATGGATGACTGTAAAGCAATGAGCACACCGATGAACCCAAAAGAAAAATTGTGCAAGGAAGATGGTACACATCAAGTATATGAAGCACACTTCAGAAGTCTTATTGGTTGTTTGATGTATTTGACAGCAATAAGGCCTGACATTCAGTTTTCTATAAGTGTGTTATCTCGATTCATGCATTGTGCTACTGAGATTCATTTAAAGGCAGCAAGAAGAATTTTAAGGTACATTAAAGGTACTGTTGATTTCGGAGTCAAGTTTAAAAGCTGTCAAAGTTTCAAGCTATGTGGGTTCTTAGACAGTGATTGGGGTGGAGATGTGGATGACATGAGAAGTACATCAGGCTATTATTTCAGCTTTGGTTCAGAAGTATTCACATGGTGTTCCAAGAAGCAAGATTTCGTGACACAATCTACTGCGGAAGCAGAGTTTGTGGCTGCTGCGGCAAGTGTAAATCAAGCTTTATGGTTGAGAAAAATACTAAGTGATCTGCAAATAAAACAAGCTGAACCTACTGATGTGGTTGTGGACAATCAAGCAGCAATCTCAATCTCAAAAAATCCTGTTTTTCATGGAAAAACTAAGCACTTCGACATCAAGCTTTTCTTTGTGAGGGAAGTGCAGAAGAAAGGAGAAATAACTCTGCTCTATTGCAAGTCTGAAGATCAGTTAGCTGATTCATTTACAAAACCACTTCCAGTTGCCAAGTTCGAGTATCTAAGGCAGAAAATTGGAGTTTGCAAATCCTAAAGCAAGGAGGAGTGTTAGATATTTGCTTTAGGATTGTATATTGTTTAGATCCTACAAAGATGTGCTCCTAGTTTCTAGAAAGTTGCTGATTATGTTCCTTATTTTTATGCATTTCATTTTCTATTTTTAGATTGTTGTTTTTGATCATGCTTGAGTAATGGCTTATTTTTAGCCCATGATCTTAGGTTTAGTTTTTTATTTCCAGCTATTTAAAGTGTAATGCTTTTTGATAAAATTTTAAGCCTCAGTTCATTCTCCTATAACTTATACTCTCTGTTTTAATTCCTTTGGTTCAAACCCAACAGCGCCCATGGGGTTCGGCAGGCTATATGCACAACCCAACTCATAAACATGGTAAGCTTGGTCCAAGAACCACAAAGATGGTCTTTATTCGATATCCAGAACATTCAAAAGGTTATGTAATGTATGGAGAACATCCCAATGGCGGCATGAAAGAAGTTGATTCCAGAAATGTTGACTTTCTAGAGGATGAGTTCCCAAGTATTGGTGAAGTCAAAAAGGACTCGCAGTTGTATGAGTTACAATAAGACTTATCTCTCGGTGAGGGGGAGGATTTGTATACTAACCATGTCACCGAGGATAATTTTCTTTTCCCATATGATAGGGATAGTGGAGAGTACCCACCGCCCCTATTGAAGGTGACTTATCTCCTCAGGATACTCAACCAGAGAATGAGGAAAGTCCTCAATCTCTGGTTGATGAACATGAGAATAGACCTCATTCTCACAAACTTATGCCCCAAGGGGTTAGTGGGAGTGATCCTTCTCCTACTCAAGGTTCTATACCTCGAAGAAAAAGGGGGACGGATCCTGAGCCTGAACCAGCAATGCAACCGAGTCCTAGGTTAATTCGAAGGAGTGAGCGCGGAAGAGTTCCTCGACGTTTTTTTCAAATCGAAGAGGACATTTTCTTCTGTATGCTTTTGGAAATAGAAGAGCCGACCTCTTATGTAGAGGCTATAGATTCACCAAACCATAAAGAATGGATGGATGCCATGAGGGATGAGTTGGACTCAATGGCAAGAAATAAAGTTTGGGAACTTGTTGATCTTCCTCCTGGACGAAAGGCCATTGGAAATAAATGGGTTTTCAAGGTAAAACGTCGAGCGGATGGATCACTTGATAAGTTCAAAGCCCGTTTAGTGGCGAAATGCTACACCCAAGTTGAGGGAGTAGACTATGAGGAAACCTTTTCTCCTGTGGTGAGATTAGCCTCTATTCGCCTACTTCTAGCACTGGTTGCCCATTTGGATTTAGAATTGTTCCAAATGGATGTTAACACTGCTTTCCTTAATGGGAATCTTGAGGAAGAGATTTATATGGACCAGCCGATTGGTTTCATATCAAAAGGCCAAGAAGACAAAGTTTGTCGTCTTAAAAAGTCCATATATGATCTCAAACAGTCTTCAAGGGCGTGGTACTTTAGATTCCATGAAGCCATCACTACGTTTGGCTTAGCCATGGTTTCAGAAGACCACTTTGTATATGTCAAGAGAACAAACGTAGGAATTATGTTTCTTACTTTGTATGTCGACGACATTCTACTAGGTGGAAGGGACTTGGAGATGATCAATGCCACCAAGCGGTGGTTGTCCTCTGTCTCTAATATGAAGGACATGGGTGAAGTTAGGTATGTCCTAGGGGTAGAAATAATCAGAGGCCGTCCTAGGAAACTTCTTGGTTTATACCAGAAGGCATACATTGAGAATGTCTTGGAATGTTTTCGGATGCACTATTTCAAACCCGTTGATACTCCAATTGAAAAGGGTTTAACTTTGAGTCTAGAACAATGCCCAACAACAAATGATGAAAAACAGAAAATGAGCAATGTTCCATACGCTAGTCCTGTTGGAAGCCTAATGTACACCATGTTATGTACACGGCCTGATATTTGTTTCGCGGTTGGTTTGGTAAGTCGTTACCAAAGTAACCCGGGAACTGCTTATTGGCAAGCCGTCAAAAGGATAATGCGTTATCTTCGAGGGACTACTGACTTGGTACTTTCCTACCAAGGAGGGGACCTAAAATTGAGGGGATATTCTGATGCTAACTGGGGTGGTGATTTAGATGAGTCTAAGTCTACCTCTGGATATGTCTTCACTCTTGATGGGGGAGCCGTATCTTGGTGTAGCAAGAAGCAAGATTGCGTAGCTTTACTAACTATGGAGGCGGAACATGTTGCTTGTTGCCTCGCCGCTCAGGAGGCGATTTGGCTAGGGAGTTTTCTCCAGGATCTCAATCTTACTCTGAGAGTTGATGATCCTGTAGAAATGTTGTGCGACAACACTGTCTCCATTCAATATGCTAAGGATCCTAAATTCCATAGGAAAGCCAAGCATATTAAGAAGCGTTATCATTTTGTAAGAGATGCCATAAAGTTGAAGGAAGTCATTGTAAAATATTTATCTACTAATAAGATGATCGCGGATCCGTTAACTAAACCTACTCCTAGAGATGTATTCAAAACTCATATGATGAGTTTAGGTCACCGTAGAGTTTAGTTAGTTGGGATACCTTGGTTTATTTGGACATGTACGTAATGAACATTTTATTATAATAAAGATCGATGTTTCTTTTGTTAAGTGTTCGTTATTTTAGTTTGGTTGCTTGATTAGGCATATCTAAATGTCACTAGGCTTCTGATTATTTTGGCACACGGATGATCAACCCTAACGTTTAAGTAGCAGGTAGGATAAGACTTAATGATATTGGCACTAGGTGTGCAATATTTATCATCATCGTATTTTGGTGATACGAATGATGTCAAGGAATAGTCGCCTTAGTAAGTCTAAGATGAGATTTTGAGTAAATCGGATATAAGACAACCTTATATCGAAGCCTATAGCCGAATTTTGAGTATCGAGGTTACGTTCAGTACGTTAGCCTAGTAACTTGAGTCAGTTTTGAGGAGAAACTGGACTTGTAATTCGCGTGGTATAAAAAGTGACAGGCTCGCCTCAGTGGGAGTTACACCACGACACACATTTCATACTGTGTGTGCTAAAGCCGACCTAGTGAGGTGACAACTGATTCCCTTTCTTGTCACTGTGTGATCCCCGAAACGTGGGTGTTTCGTGTGACAATTCCCTTTGACTTAGGGCTATGGCGTGAAGTCTTACTTAGATATCGCTACTTTAATGTGCACTCCAAGAGCTATAGATTTATACAGCTCAGCGGAACACACTAGGAAAGCAATCTCATTAAGATATAATACCATGAGTCGCTAAGGAAAACCATCGCATATTCACCATATCAGCCCGGGTAATTATATTCGGAGTATAATCATATGATATATCAGTGGACATACCGGCCAATGTATGCCGCAAGTGATGTTTTGGATGGTTTAGGGCATTGTCGTTTATTGAAAGTGTTTTGTTAGTTTGATAGTGACTTAACAAGATACTATTCGTTGCTTTTTGGTCGCACGTCTCATACCTGGTATGATGCGTTTAAGAGAAACATTGTCGTAGAGATTTTGTTACGGCTTATGTGGCCGAGTGGGAGCTGATAACTGAAATGTAATTAACGGCCACATGGGATTCCCTAATTAATAGGGGCTCTTAATGAGGCTGATTTCTTGGCTATCCTTTAGAAAATTAGTTAGGTAGCTTAGTGCCTTATAACACAGATTAAAAAAAAGGAAGATTAAGAAGAGAAAACAAATAAGTTTTGTAGTCTACTCTCTCCCACGCACACCTCTCTCTCTAAACGGTTACCACCATCAAAAGTTTACGGGTTTTGAGACGTGAATTCTTGCCGGGACTCTAGTAGCTGCCGGTGTACCGAAGAGCACAGTTCGTGGAACAAAGGCGACAAGTCATCCTTTTCGCTTCCGTTTTAAGGTACATCCTTTATAGTCTTAGGCCAACATGATCAATTATATTACGATCAATGAGCAAATCATAGAGTTGACTACCTCTTAAGCATTCAACTTACTAGGATCTTCACCTTCTTTTCGACTCGGCTTGGTCATGTTTCCCTCTATGAACCCTAACTTCCTCTTTGCCTTCAATACTGCCCTCACTGCTTTTTGCCACACATTATAGTTTTTGCCGTTGAAGACCACCGTTGTGATGGCCACTCTTGGTCCCTCCGATGGATGCAAATAGTAGGGTGATTGACTCTCAGTCACAAACCTCTTTCCTCCACTCATAACTCTAATACCATATAAAAATTTAATTGAAAGAAATTTTTGGACAATCACCGGCATATAAACGATGTCGTGTGTGTGGTATTTTTTGTTTTTCCAGCTTTGCTTCAGCGTACATGGAGCATGTATGAAAGCAAATACAAGCAATCCTAAAACATGTCCTGGCTTGGAATACAAGTTGCACCCAAATAAAATAAAATCTAATGCGAATATTTATAAATATTTATTCCCTAATAGGTTGCTTTTGATATGCCCACAGCCAAAATTTGAAGTCGCCTTGGAAACACTTCTTTCGAGGAAATCAGAGAGAACAGAAGAAGATAATTGCACAACACAATTAGTGACTAGAGTAAGAAAAAGGAAGTTAAGCAAGCAATGTGTACTACCAAGAAGACTAGAAAAGGATATGCTAGAGAGCGTGGGATTACGAATCTCGGTGTACATTAGGTCTTGTCTTTTTCAACTTATATTTATTGCGCTTATTTGAACTGAATTGAACCTATTTTTATTGAACTGAACTAAATTTATGTTGCTGAATTGAACTTATTTGTTTTGAATTTTGAACTATTTTTGTTGAACTGAATTCAACTAAATTTAATGTATTTTTGCTAAACTAAACTTATTTTCTCTATGAATTGAATTGAACTGAACTTTGCTAAAAAAATAAGTTGAAGAGAACATGGCTTATAGCAAGAGTCCTCTGCATGCTACGCAGCAAATAATAAGTGCCTATGGTGACATGAGGGAGACAGCTACGGAGTTGAGATATTTACTCAAATGGACCGATTGGTGACCATATGTCATAGTGCCCTCAAGTCAACATAGATTTTATCTTCTAAGAAAATTCGAAACTATTTTGAAATATTTACTAGAAGTCTCAAAGCTCCAATAAATATCCTTATGCAACTCTTACGGCAAAGTTCTAGTAAAATTTGTAACTATATTTTTGAGTGTGACGCCTTAGCTTACGGGTCATGAGTGGTTATTCGAAACAATTTTAAGAATTGTCTCATGAACCAGTCCTTTACATTATTACATAAAATCCTGACTTATCCAATATTTAAAAATATTATAAGAACGGTCTTCCAACTTTCAATTCAAGCACACTTAATTGTATACTTCTTAAGATTATACTTGTTGAACAGGCGTGTACGGTTTAGTAATATAGATAATCACTTTCAAATTTTGTAAAGGCATTATATCCAACCCCCCCAAAAAAAAATTTAACGTTAAACTGCAATTAATTGAGCCAAATTGTCCTAACATAGATAATCACTTTCTAATTTTGGAAAGGCATTATATCCAACCCCCCCCCCCCCCAAAATAACGTTAAACTGCAATTAATCGATGATTCTTCCATAATTATTTTTTTTTTTCAACTATGGTAAGTAACTTTGATAGCAACCGTTGATTTTTGATAGAGTAATCTTAGCGCTCGTCTCAAAGCGTAACTCCTCACCGGCTGTTTATCCCACTACCTGTCTCTCAATTTTCTTTTTTTTCCCCTTATCTTTCTCTGTCTTTTGCGATTAAAAAGAAATTCTTTTACGCTTTTAATTTTCTTTATTCAACATTCAGATTTAAGACTTCAGAGTCTCGTCCCTGCTCCATGAAGATAGTAGCTATATCAGAGATTCAATAATCGTCACTCTCTGTTCATGCTTCTTCTCTGAAGCCCTAATTCATTTAATTTTTTTCCTTCCAAATCTCCAAATTCAAGGCTTGTTGATACCACACACGCACGTAGTCACATACCCCTAACCTAGTTAAACGCCGCCGCTACAACTGATAATCTTATCCGTGCTTTCTCTTTCCTCTCATCCACAGCATTATTTGACCAGTTTATTTAAAAACAAATGTAGGTCATGGTCGTACCAGACTAGAGACAAATATATCATTCCTTAAATACAAGAATAAGTTAGTGAAGATCACAGAATTGGAGAATTTAACGTCTTTAGAATAATAGAATAGGAACGAAGGTAGAAGAGATCAGAAACTCTATTTTTTGTTTTTCAAAACATTTTATACTGGGAGTGGCTTATATGGTGATGGGCAACAACTATAAAAGAAAAGATCAGGGTTGCTTGATATGAAACCATGGCTACAAATTAACAATCTTGATAGCAAAAGAGAACAAAATAAGAAATTTTAGTACTAGTTAATTAGGATGGTTCAACTTTGAAATGCAAGCAAATCTAGCAATTTTCCTACGACAACAAGAAACAGAGGAACACAAGGATAGATCAAGGAGGAAGAAGGGGGCACTGTGGTACGGGTGATCGGATTTACTTGCAGCCTCAGCCAGAACTTCTTCTTCTCCTTGCCATAGGAGCATCATTTCCATCCTTCTACCTAGAAGCTCTCAGTTCCCATGGCTCCTTTTTTTTGGGGGGGGTGGGGGGGTGCAATTGGTTTCCATGGCTGTGAATTAGTTCTCTTCCAATAAAATTCCCTATTATTGGCAAAAAAAAAAAAATCATATTTGCTGAGCACCCCCTCCCCCTCAGTTGTTTGATTATAGCAGAGAGGAATGCAGAGCAAGGGAAGGAAAGAAGAGCAACATGAAAGGACTTGGTAACTATGCAGGAGACTAGGCGTAAAAGGTGGGCAAGTAGACACTTTTGGAGAGAGAAAATAAGTTAACCGGTTGCACAGGTTAGCAGTAGAAAGTTCCAACGGCTCAGATTTAATTTCATTAAATCAACGATTGGCATTACTCAATTACTATAATTAAAAAACTTTTCAATTATGGTAGAATTTATCGCAATTAATTGAGCCAAATTGTCCTAACTCGGAGTTGCAATGGGACAGGAAAACCGAAAACCTAACTGGCTCGACGGGACCCCCCCCCCAGAAAAAGGACAATTTATACAATTAGATAGAAGAAGAAAAGAAAAACATAGAAAAAAGGGACATTGGAATGACAAACGAGTACTGACATAGGAGATAAAGATCCCTGTCCTAAGAATTTTATAATCGCAATAAGATAAGAATACAAAGATACAACTAGATTTACTAATCACATTGAAAATGTGCAACGCAGATCCCCGTTAGGAACGGGAAGGAGAAGGGGAAGGGAGCACTTCATTACTCATATGTCGACGGTCATTATGCAACAGCACGTACTTTGTTTTTGATACACTTGCTATGTGAAGTGCACTTAATCACAAGTGACAGCTGACAAAGTCAAACTCATACATAATGAGATATTATCAGCAAGAATGCTAAGAGAGAAATGCGAAAATTTAAGCCTCCATTGCACATCCGCCGTCAACATCTGGAACTTGTACTTACACAAGTAATAATTATTAATGATCGTGGAGGCGAACTGAATGTAGGCTTAAATATATGCCCCAACCAACTCCTACTTAATCACACAGAAGATTGCTACCAAAATTTTATTGGTGGCGAATGTTACTCAAAAACGAATAACAGAAGAAATATGATCGTGAAGTTTTTCAATAGATACCCTACAGCTTTGGCGAAAATTACACAAAAACGAGGCTCATCACCCAGCGGAGTTAAACTGAAAGAAATCTTCGCTCATATAGAGCAGATGCAGCACCACAATGCAGATTTTTAGGCGGGAAACTCAAGATTCTGACCCAGAAGCCTTGGTTTTTGTCTTCGATTTTTTCGAATCCAATGAAGCCAAGCCTTTGCCTAGACCGACAGGAGCAGCCGCCTGACTTAGCTGTTCTCCTTGACTGACGTTTCCCGTCGAATCTTTAGGGCCGCCATCCGGTGGTGGCAGGCTTTTGGTAGTTTCCTTTCTGTTCTTGTCGGCTTCTTCACCGTCTTTAGAAGAAGACTCTGAAGCCATCCCAGAACTGATAATGTTAAGGAGTTGAGTAACTGGTTCAACAGGTGCAGCATTTGGCCTCGTCAAACGTCCCTTTGCAGCTGCTTTCTTCCGGACAACGGCTGCAGCTCGGGCTGCCCTCTCATCTACTCCTCTTCCACGAGGTATCGCCTCGCCGAGCATAGCTGCATTCAAAGTTTTGTTTACGGAAGGGGCAGCAGTTTTAGATCCTCCAGCTGCTGCTGCTGCTGCTCGCAATGCCTGCATTAGCTCAGGACAAGCAAGCAGTTACTAAAGAAAACTAACTAAATTGTCCTAAACCCCAATAAATTATACCAATCAATTTTTTAAATCAATAGCAACATTTCCCGAAGTTCGGAAAATCAAAACCCCTCTTAAATCAAGTGAACAAAGGAATAACAATCAGTAATACTGTCCATGGCAACATCCCAAAAGAAAACTGACATCCTTGCCATTTGCTTTAACAATACTAATGCTGAGAACAACCAAACAACTTTTCAAGAAGAAAGGGCGTACAGGCACAACCAGCATAATAGAATATGAAGCAACTATTGCTCTAAGAAATGAAAACACTGGACAGGGCTTACCTTTAAAATGTCAACGGCCTTTTGAGCAGTAGCTGCATCCACATTTTGCCCCTTTTGTTTCTGCACATTCATCTGTTAAGTCAAACAAAAAGAAGCAAATGCAGAAAGAAAAAAAGAAAATAGCACACACTTCAACAAGTGGATCAGGAGCTCAAGTTATGTCTGAGAATAAGATCCAAGTACCTGCAGCTCACGCATCTTGAAAGTTTTCAGCCAGTTTTGTGACTCTCGGGTCCGTGAATCGTCCTCTCCAAGTTGTTTGACAAGTATGTCATAAGTTTTCTTTTCATGCTGTCATATTGAAAATCGAGTCAGTCAGTTAATAGCTCTTCCGTTAATCACTTCGTTGGTGCAGGATAATATTCTAAAGAGTCATAGTCTTACATCCGTACCTGGTGGGAGAGTTTATAGGCACCCATACAATTAAAAGCAATAGCCAGAGCATGATAGCACACAGCAGTTTGAATATGCTCCTCACCAAGAAGCCTTTCGTTCTTCTTCAAAGCTTCCTGCAGGTACCGGAGAGCTGTGTCCATCTTTCCAATATCTTGGTACATCATTGCAACATTAATAAAAGTTGCCGCCACATCAGGGTGATCGGGGCCAGAAGACAAGCTCAGCAAGAGCAATGCTCTTGCCATATGACGTAACGCAAGCTCAGTTTGGTTAAGTCCGTGATAGAAAAGAGCCATGTTTCCATAACTGCAGGAATGATCCCAATCAACATCCTTTAGACTAAATATTAAGTTCTAGATCGAAATAAAACAAAATGCGGATAGAATAAATATATGGCTAACTATGCAAGTAAAGAAGGGAAAAAGATACCTGTGAGCCGTATCAGGATGATCCAAACCAAGGCAACGTTCATTTATAATAAGTTCTTTGTGCTGCTGCATTATAGCTCCAGCCATGTCCCCGGCGTGATAAAGAACCATGGCAAGGTACCTAGTGAAAAAAGATGTAGATAAGCAACCTATGAATTTTTTTGCAATAGAAAAAGAAAGATAAGAAAAATATATTTAGACTCATCCCTTATCACTACCCCACGAGAGCGGAAAAAAAAGAGGCTAAATACTCCCCACAATTTTTTGGTCTTTTTTTTGGGGGAGGGGGTGTCAATCAACATATTCAAGTCAATGCGGCTGCTCCTTGACAGTGGTCGCCATCGAGACAGTTGAGGATCTACTTTATGCAAATTGGCTTCTCTTGAAATGTGAGCAATCACTGAGCATACAACGAATAAAAAGCAACTAATATATACACAACAATCTCTTCATGTAACACCAGGATATCAAAATCTCAGTTCTATCAACCAGTATTGCTAGTTTGCCACTAGAGATGTACTCAAGCCGAGCCTAGCCGGAGCTTGCCAAGCTCACGGCTCCGCTTATGAGCTCACATTCGAGCCCGAACTCAGCATGTGCTCAGTAAAATCAAGCTCGAACTCAGCTCGAGCCTGGGCTCAGTTCGTCCAGGGTTGGTTAGGGACTCAAGCCTAATCTTGATGATTCTAAGGCAATCGCTTAAGAGTCTGAGTTGACCTATTTAAAGCTCCGATAAAAGCTTGCTTTACGCTTTAGACATGGACTTTTTCTTCTTAAAGTTAAGATGTATGACGCTCTCAAACAAGTACAAAAGGATTGGTGGATGTACCTAATCTATGAACCCGTATGAAAGATCTTCATTGTCTAATCATTGATAATTGATGAGTTGCTACCATAATTAGCCCATAAGTAATAAAGTTAGGGGTGCAAGCTTGCATAATTACTATTGTAACTTTACATGAGCATATAAGTTGACATGGACCTTGCCTTTTCCTACGTGAGGGAGGAGAACAAAGAGAAGAGTTGGATTAAAAGGTAACACCACACTTTATTGTTGCAACATTATGACCCTAAACGATAGCTGTTAATCAAAGTAATAACCTTTGCAAAGAAAGTCTAGTTATTCACACCCTAATCTTTGTTTCTTAGGAAGACTCATGGAAGCTTGCTAGGCCCATTAGCTCAACTCGTTTAGGCTGAAGCCTCTTTAGGCTCGGTGAGCTCATGACTCCAAATTCATAAGGCTCGGGGTCGACTCGGATAACCAAACAAGCTCAGCTCGGGCTCGCCACGAGCCAGGCTAGGCAAGGAAAACAATGAGCTGGCTCGCAAGCTTGCACCGATAATTGCTACCCGTGTGGCACATCAAATGAATGCATCTGCTGTGGACGGCAAGAAAGCAACTTATGATTATCGTATATATTAATAGTCTTAGGAAAGCAGCAGACATTTGAAGTTCGGCTTTATTATACTTAGGAAAGAAGTATTCTTCATAGTTGAATACTAGGCATTCATTCGACAAATGGTTGTTAGGCTATTATAAGCACTCCCTCTTAAGTCTTAAACCAGGTTCTTCATGGAGATGACCATGAAATAAAAGTTTGGTTCTGCTTAGCTTGAGAAGATCTCCATCGGTATCATACGCCTAAAGTTGTACACACCCTCAGGTTTAGAAAAGGAAAAATGGTTGATATCTACATCATGTGCCTGATGACCCAGCTAGCTAGCAAACATGAGCTCTCCATTCCTCCAGTTTGTCAACCAGCAAAATTTAGGACACATTAAAATTCACATTTATCAGAGTGAAAATCAAGAAATCTTCTCAAAAGACAAGCATAGAAGCAAAATCTGGGATGATGACTGTACCTACAGCAGTTGGCAACTTCTCTATGCATTGGACCAGTCACCTACAAATACAAAAAGCAAGACTGCAAGTCAGAAAGTTTGTAGCAAAAGCCCGGTGGTGAGACGTAAGCAGAGTCAGATGATTTGTTGAGCTTGTAAAATATATTTTTTTAAAAAAAACAGATGGTGATATTCTTATATAATATTAAAATGGATGCAGAATGTATGTAACTGTGTACGGGCATACCTGCTGCAGTATAGAGAAAGCCTCTGAAAACAATGTATATGCCTCACCAAGCATTCCCTGAAGAGAAAATGGCAAGCATTAAATATTAGTTTAAAAAAGCGCGCCTGAGGCGCCCCTAGGCGCGGTGAGGCGCGAGGCGAGGGCTGTGTCGCCTCACGGGGTGTGAGGCGAGGCGAGGCGAGGCGAGGCGAATGCTTAAAGCGGGGTGAGGCGTGGGCTTCAGCGCGCCTCAAGGCGAGGCGCGAGGCGACCGAAAAGCGCGCTTCATGGAACCGTTGAACAAGAAGAGGATTTTTGTTTTAAAAAAAATAAGCAGACTTGCCTTCTCCAGACCAGAGAACACCCTAGCCTTCTCCCAGACCCTCTGCTCAAGCCTTTCCATGGCTATCTCTGCTACGAATCTCCATTTCAGGCTTCAACCACAAATCTCCAGGTACGAATCTCCATTTCTCTTCCTTCTCTGCTGCGAATTTTTCTTCCCCTCTTCTTCTTCTGTTGTTTCGGCCCTTTTTGTGGCCCTTCGGTTGCCGTTTGGCTGCTGTTCTTGCTTCTTCTCCTCTTCCTTTTCTTGTTCGGCCATGTCTGTTGGCCATGGTGGTGTTTTCGGCCACCTTTCTCTCTCTCTCCTCCCCCCCATTGCTGTCGGGGGCTTGGGTGGGGAATGGGCTGCATCTTCTTTTTTTTTTTCGTGCGCACTGGGCAGAGGCAGACCTGACCTTAAGCCTTCAACGCCCTTTTTTTTGGGGGGGGGGGTATGTTAAATTGTTAACCTTTTCAATGTTAATTGTTGAATTGCTAATTACTTTTATGTTTCTAGAGTTGAATTGCTTTGTGTGTTTAGACTTTTATGTTTCTAGACTTTTATGTTACTTTATTTCTGGGGGTATGTTAAATTCTTTTTCATGTTAATTGATGAATTGCCAATTACTTTTATCTTTTTCATGTTAATTGATAAACTGCTAATTACTTTTTTTGGGTTATGTTAAATCTTTAATCTTTTTTAAGGTATGTTAAATTCTTAATCTTTTTCTTGTTAATTGATGAACGGCTTTGTGTGTTATGCTTGTTTTTATATTTTTGGACTTGTAGTAACTTATATGTGTGCTTCCAGGTGCTCTGATATGATATCATCGTGTCCTTAAGACTATTTGCGGTGTTTTCTAAACTTTTACTGTTGTCTAATCACTTCTTTGACATCATTATTTAGCTTATTTGTCAAAACTGTGCATTAAGATTGATTTGGAAGTATTTTAGCGTAAAAGTGCGCCTCGCATCCATGATGCGTGCGCCTTCGACTCGCGCCTCGCGCCTCGCGCCTCGGGACCCCTCGCGCCCCAGTGCGCCTCGCGCCTTCTAAAACACAAGTTAAATATACAGCTCACCCAAAGCACTCCAGAATTGTGGTAAAGTTACCCAAGATTAAGAGTAGCTAGCTGTCACTTCACATTCCTAGACTGACTATTAGACATGCCTTAATATACGGTAGCACCATCATCATGCACTCTATTTATGCACAGGCCCCCCTCCACAAAAAAGAAAAAGAGCCCCCCAACCCCAAGCACACACACGGCTTCCAAATGCCCCAGTAACAGTTAAACCGAAGCCCTATCAGTCCCTCTATTCTCTGAACAGAGCCCAATCACTGAACTTCGTAGCGATCTCCTCTTCCTCCCACCCAATACATCACCCTTGTGGTTCCATTTTACTCAGAGATTCAGCGCCGGGCTTCACAACCCTAAATCATTGCCCTGTAGTATCTTCAGAAGCTTTGCCCTCTGATGTTCCTCAATCCTTAACCACAAAATCCATCTCTTCTGATGCTCTTGTAATATTTTCCACATTCCATCAGAATGATAAGCAATCGATATCTAAATTCCATACATGAAAAGAAAGGAGGTCTGCATACATTCACTTCTAGCAAGTAGCAACACCAAGCCCCACAAAAAAGCTTTGTAAACAAAAATGCAGCGATGAGGATACCTCAGCCAGTTGGACTTTCCCAGTCTCAACTAGATCTTTCGCTTCTGAACAAACTGGAATTGCATGCTTCACAACAGGCTGGAGATTCAAGATATCTGATGTTTGGAAAGGTGCCGTAGAATCAAGATCATATTTACGAGCTGCTATAGTAATTCCAACCTGTCAACACAACCGAATACGACATAAATGAGATAAAATAAACCAAACAAAGACTACATGGATCAAAGAGGAATTAGCTATGTTTGAACCCTTTGTTATTCCTTTTTCTTATTGTTATTATTATCATTATCCTCACTAGTGATGTAGCTAAAATTAACATCAGCTTCAAAGAGCCCACTGATAGCATTATCTATTTCCAGGAGTTGGTTCTGAGAAGTTTTGAATTGCATAAAGTTTTCAAGATACTTAACTAACAATTTCAGTTATTTTCGCTGATTCTCATAATATAGTCGTCTTGACAGCAAAACTTGGAATTTTTTTTTTTAAAAAAAAAAGGAAGCTTCAAGAGTTGATTTCAGTTTGAAATAGGAACTCAATAATGATATCAAACAGAAAATTAGCAAGGCATTGTGATTTTAATCTTTGATAATGATTTGAGATTTCTCTTAGTGTTTTATTCTAATCACTCTATTTTTAAAAAACATCTCAGAAATAATCTCTGCTGGTCATGTTCTACTTTACAATCTCCTATTAAAGAACATGAGAATAAATAAATGGATATATAAACAAGCACAAAAAGACAAAGTATGTGATAATGATTGTAGACAACATCATCCACAAAACATATAGCTCCCTGAAACTGTATCTCCCTTTTAGCTCATATGATAACGAATGATTGTACAATTTGGCATGCAGGACCCTCATTATAGCTCCCTTCTAACTTCTGTCTGGCCTACCTTACTGTACTCTCAATCTCTTGTTCACGCAAAGCATTCCGTTTTGGCCAGTAGAACAGTGGAGTTTGACATGACATTCAGTTCTCTAGATCAAAACAATTCATTAAATTCCCCCACATCTTATCTTCTATATGGTGGAACTCCCAAGTTACTAGCAAGTGTTTCTAGGTAAGAAGTCCACATAACGACCCCGAATCCATCAACTTGTCATTCCATCCTTTCATCAGCCAATAGCACATATCTTAATCCAATTTAGATGGCACCTTCAAGTCACCAAATACCTTAATCCCGTAATCTATATTCTGATAAAACTTTACCTATTAGGGTTGAGTGATCCATCAATGCTCTAACAAAATAAACTCAGGACACATGAAATTAGCCCTTTGTGAAATGCAAACTTTTACTAGAAACTGAAATGAAGGAAAAACACCAACTTAATAAACAACGGTAGCTTCTAACTACAAATGAACAAAGTCAACAAACTTTTAACATTTTAGTACCTTAAGGTATGACATAAAAAATCATTCTAACTACTACCTTGAGATTATAATTTTGACAGTTTAGTACCGTACTTTTTGCATCCCAAACATATTAAAACTACTAAATAAACTTAACCTCAGAATGGTACATCATTATTTCCAAAATGTGAGAGATTTTGTGATTATTTCGCGATATATAATGGCAGTACGGGCAATTAACTCCAAATGCATAGTCTGCATCTAGTGACAGTCTCCAGATCTTCATAGACCACTTTGATATATACCTAATCAACCTAGTTACATAAAGTAAATGCATGCACATCAGCCTTGGTGGGTAGCGGGTACATGATCAGGAAGGATTATGGAAATGGATTATGTGTTTGTAACATCCCCGGGCATCGTTACGAGAACTTAAAAGGATTTGCAATGCAAAGATTAGCTATACCACCAAACTGCAGTTTCCTTGGTCTATTGTTGACAAACTCCAAAACTTACATGAGATGCAAGATAGTGCTAGCCTAGCTACACTTGATTCCCCAGGAACGCTTCATTGTGTTTCTCTGGCAGAGCCGCAGAAGGTTACTGCAACAGCATACTCTAAAACTATATCCCACACCACCAACAAGCAGATAACATCGCACAAGGTAAATATGCTATGGGAAGATGACTCATGGTTTCTGAGTTGTTGAGACCAAGCTAAGTAACTAGAATTGACTTCAGCTTCATGCCTTCCTCTGACATTATGACATGGCAAATCCACAACAATAATCCAGAAGATGGAATGATGGACAACGAACAAACAGAACTTGAGATTACCTTTTGGCAGAGATTGCGAATAACTGAAACTTTCTTCACTCGTGATCTTGCATCTTCAGGCAGATCGAACTACATGAATGGAACCACACATTATTTATAAAAACAGTACATCAACATACCCTCCCCCTGGGGAAAAAAATGATGGGCATAAGGGAAACGCTTATGATGAAGCTCCCAATTGCCATAGGAGCCCCACTAACGTACCTTATACTTGACCTTTGAAAATTCAAAGATGTCAGACCATAGTCCCTCAGAGCTCATGCTCAAGTACGATGATGAACTTATTTTAACAGATGATGCATTTCTCCACTTGGCCTTTACTTTAGATGACTTTTGATGTCCACCCTGCTCCTGCAAAGTTTGCACATGAATTTTCAATAACAAACAGAAATACCACCATTGCATATCATTCAACCTTCAGTAGATGAGCATACCTTCTTCTGAGATCGATGTTGCACATGGTTGCTGCCAGTTTTATCTGTAGCACCTTGAGAATTTCCAAAGAAACAGTTGAAGAAGTGTGCAATTGAGGGCCCAATATCATGGTCCTCTGTGCCTCTCAAGGCATCCTACAATACCAAAAGATCACTCAAGTTACATATCCAAACTGTTGCAACTTAAGCACACCAAGTCACCATATTGACACATTGATGCGATGATTAACAAGCAAGGGAACAAGAGATCTATGATTTACCATATACATTTATTAGGTTTAGGAAATAACAGTATATTTATACTTTTACCTTATTGTCGGATTTCATTTTAGGGGGTCTTTATAAGACATTAGATCTTGAGTTACTAGCTTCACTATTATCTCGGAAAGTAGTATTTTAGTTATATTATCATATCAGGTCAGTTGTGGAGTGAATCTCCGTCATGTTTATTGCCAAAGCAATCCTTGATCATGAAGCTGATTATCCCAACAATGCATTACCACCAAATAACCTGTCCAAATAACAATGAGATCACAGCCAGACAATATGAAAGTAGCAGCTGACAGATTACAAAGCTAGTTGGATGGAATCCATGGATCTCATTTGCTTATAATGAATACACAGAGATCACAATTTCATCAGTACCAAATTATGAAGATCATCTACTCCTGGCAACAAATGTAAGTATTATGGAAAGGTCTCATTGTGACACTAAGGACTAAATTCATGCCATTCTGGTAAATTTTCAACACAACAACAAACTAAAAGATTTTGATGAATATGTCCAACAGTTAATTCCCAATAGTAATTACCTTGAGCAGGTGCTTTGCACCCCTTATTGCAATCTCATTAGTGCAAAGATCATATAGATGAGGCATGTGCCTGGTCCCTTCAGCTATCTGGAAAATCAATCACGTCATAGGTCAACCTCTTTTTATAATTCTCAACTCATGCTCCTCCTTTCCTCTTTGTCAGAATTGGGAGGTTTTTGGGACAAGGCAAGCTTACCAAGCAGACCAAGATCAAATACAGCATACCCACAATATTAACCATCATCCAAAATAAATGCTGAATACTCATCAGACCTACTAAGCAAAATAAGCAAAATCTGAAGAACCATGCTTACTTTCCCAATGTAGCGAACATTGATCCCATGGGCATGAAGTGCTTCAGTTAATGTCTGGCCATCCATAGGTGAAACTTCAAGCGTGCAAAGATCCTGTATGAACTTCGGTAGCACCACGTCTGTGAGATACGAACTTGCTTTCCGAACATTGTCCTCATCAGCTGCTATTTCCTGGCAATCCACACTCAGGTATTACTTTTCCTCCCCATTTTCCAATTTCTAATGCAATACAAAACTACAAAATCAAATAATTCCAATGCGCCTTGACGTGCACCTCTGCAGATCCAGATAGTTTGAACTCTGTAAATACGTTTGGATTAAAGCATATTTGTTCCTTTGTTTCACTGCATTCTGCGACTGCAGACACACCATCTTCAGCCAGATCTATTATCATCTCTTTAGCCACCTCCTATAGAATGTAGTGCAGATTGATTTAGGAGTGAAGGCAACATTAAACCGAACTGAAGAACAATATATGTACCCAAAATCAATATTTGATGGACCTAAAAGCAAATGCACAATTGTTGTCATAGCAGCAATAACTACATATGCTCATGACATCATGCAGAAATCTTAAACAACATCAACTTCTGGGCTAAGCTTTATACAAATACAGATTTGGACTGTCTATATGTAAATATCATTACGATGATGATTAAACAACAACTGAATAAAAAGTCAACCTGCAGTTCCCCACTCGCAAAAATATGGATCTTCAGCACTTCAGGAAGTTCAAAAACAACAAAAGGAAAGAAAAAAGTGTTCCTAGGGGTATTCATACATGTTGAAAGTTGAAGGCTACATGCAATGCCAAGCTTTACAAAACAAACTGTTAAAATGGGTGGAGTCAAAGGATCCACTTACTTGACCATCTGAAGTTACTGCAGCATGTGCATCAGACCCTGCAGCATCTGCTTCAGTTCCTGCCTGTACATTAGCATTAGAGCATTCTGCTGATTCAGGAGCCAAGCTACCATTCTCGCCAGACCCTGACTTATTACTTTGTTTCTCTCCACCCTCAGCCTTTTATAAAGGTCAAAATTTGCTGTTAGAAAACGTTAAGAAAATGCCAGCTCCTACCACATAGTAATGGAAGATGTCTTGACTCACTTGACAAAAAGCTTTTATGAGTTCAGGCCTCAAAATACAGAATCGAGAACCAGGTCCAGTATAATTGGCATCACGAGGAGTGACTCGCATCAGGTCCAGAAGGTAATGCCTAGCATTGGACAAAGATAAATTAGTGGTGAGAAAAGAAACAATACAATGAGAATAGAACATAAAATAGCCACCCAATCGAATAGGTCATATATCTCCGGTGTAGATTCCATTGCACAAATACGTCGTATAAATATCTATCACAGAAAAATACCGTCAGGTGAGACCACCACTCAGCATAAAATTCACTATAAAGGGTAGCAAACTAGCAGGTATAACTCTTTGGATGAAGACTACCTAATTAAAATTTTAGCTCTCTTGACTAGGACCATCCTGCTGCTTTTCTGCTCTCTGCGCAACTGTTTCAGTGTTATTGCTACAATGCACTGTCATTGTCATAGCCAAAACCAAGCGTAGTTCCCTGCCCCCGTTTGCTCGCATTTGGCCATAGAGACTCTTGTATGACAATTTTTTATTTCTAGCACTAACCAAAAATTTTTTGGGATCGGGGGGGGGGGGCGCACGAATTCCACTCTGTCATTAGAGAGGGAAGGAGAAACAAAGGATGAAAACAGGTTTAGAAGTTGGACAAACTTGATAGATCCTTAGAAGATACAAGAAAAAATGTATCTATATCCTTGATGATGCTGCATACCACGGAGAGAATAAAATTTTAGTCGAACATAAGCAGTGATTTCAGGATGACTTTGGCATGATGGCATCTGCACTTCCTCAGAAATTCGGAGATGAATAAATAAATACACTAAGCAAAAGCACCTGGTGCTGTGGTATAAAGCTGTATCTTTTCCTTTCTTTCAGCCAAGGTAATATTCTACAGATGCTGTGTTAAGCAAGAACACAAATATTCTGCAGAGTGAACATTACTGGCCTAATAAGTCAAAGACTCGGTTGCAAATATAAACATTCATATGCTACAGGTTGGGCTGGAACTATTCTGATGCTGTGAAAATAACTACAACTCTGCACAGAAGGCTGAACACTGAATCAGAATCTAGGCAGCTATTGAGCCAGCCGAAGGGGGAGCTACAAAGAGTTGAAGAGCTAGACCATTTCTGGCCTCTTAGGGTGTCTTGCATGAAAGAAAAATAGCGTAAGATACAGCCATGAAGGTGAAACACAGGTAAGATTAAGCAAGCAAAAATAGATGTAATCCTGGTAAACAGCTAAAGTTCAGAAGACCCTGGAATAGCTAGTGCACAATAGAGAAGATATCCTGATAAACCCACAAGAAATACAGAAGGCTGTGAATTTGGTAAAGGAGGCAGCTCATGCAAAATAGCTAAATTTCAGAAGACCCTAGAATAGCATGCAGAAGCGGTGCAGACACCAAGAGTGAAAAGAAGGTAATGGGAAAGAGTCCAAAACAGACACAATCATCACCTGTCATCACTACCAACAATACCCTTGCATTCTACTGGTGCCGCCAGTTTGAAAGCATTTCCAGACTCATCAAGCACCGTATGTTCCTTCAAGTGTAGGCGTTTCGCAGCCTCAAGGACCTGCAGATGTTAACAATGTTTTATTACTACCAAAAATGTACAAGTTGTAGTACTAGGTATGGCAGGCAAACAGGTTCAGAACTGGTTGGATCTAATTAAGCATTCAGGTCAGTTTGGAGCTGATTTGGGTATTTGAGGGTTCATTTCACTATTTCAGGTTTGTGCTGCTCGGAGTCAAGTAGGGTACAAGTCAAGTCAACATTCAGGTGGAATGAACATCAAGTTGGATCAACATTCCAGTCCAGTTAATTGTAGTTAGGGACATCAAGCTGCGCATAGAACAGTCTAAGTTATCACCATAGCAAAAGTCCTCAGATTGTGATATTAAAAGACTCTCATCTTCCTGCAATTCCATATCTGGTCAAAGTCCATACATCAGAATGGACATCAAATCAGGAAAAAATGCTGGTTTGGTTGACCCAAAAGTTTTTTGAAAGGGATCACTTACTGTCTATTTTCTGTTCTTAAATCTTAATTATGATCCTCTATGGACGAATACTAGACCTAAACATTAGTCTATGGTCAACTAAAAATACATTATGGCTTACTAAAGCTTAAGATATAGCAAAGAAAACTATTGTGTATTTTACCGAGAATAGAAGATGTAGATCTAAGAATATCACGCCATCTAAGGAAACATTCACTTCTCGCTTCGAAAAATTGAGGCCTCATGAGATTCAAAATCCTAACCGCTGCCTTGTAACACATCTGTTAAATTAATATGCCAACAATTTGGCATCATGTCTTGATGTTAGGATAAATATCTTTCATGTTTGGATTGCTTTCATTAGCCCAGGTTCACGTCATTCAGGTTTATGTTTTTTGGGGGTTTTGATCTCTTAGGCCAAGCAAAAAGCGAGTAGGATCATTTTGGGTATGCGCCGCCTGATCAGGCCAATATCAGATTGAGTTATCTTGGGTTCCAAGAAAAAATCACATCACCATGTTTCAGCAATGGATCCAATCTTGTTCCGGAAGGTCCGCAAAATAATTATAACTTGCTGGATCTAGTTATAGGCACCAACTTGGGTGTGCGAGAAAAAGGAAACAAGAAACACGAAGGTATATAGGTTATTAACTCGAAACATGATTGCAAGGTTTGTCAGTCCCCTAGTCCTTGACATGTCCATATTTAAAAGGCAGCCATAGAAAAGACTCTTTTGGACAAGAAAAATAATAACAAATGAAACAGGAAACTGGGCTGACAGCCCATGAGCTGAGAATTCATTTACAAGTTGATCACCAATTAGATTCTATTTACCTTGCTATGGAATTCCTCATTCCAGCATATTTTTTTGCCATTGTCCACAGAACCATATAGAAGAGAATCTGATTTATCACCTTGAAGGATGCCTGGTAAAACACTCTGAAACAAAAAGTTTAATCCGATGAGAAAAATGATACTTACAAAATTCTAAAACAAGTATCAGAAAAAAAAAATGAAGAAAGAAAAAAGAAGCCAGGTGGTTAACATGCAAACAGGAAACCAGCAGACATGTAAACCGAAAGGAATGTTTCCATCAGAATGAACACCAACCAGAATGGATTATCAATAAAAGAACGATATAGCAGCAATACAATTTGATGTTGACAATCGCAAGTAAAGATCAAAAACTCTTGCCTAAAGTAAGCAATACAACTCAGAACCCAAAGATGCTAAAACCAAGCACAAGGAATAGACAAGATAAGAACATTCACTACATAGTGAATTTTGCACCACGCGGATCAACCAACAACTCTAAGATATACGACATGTGTGACAGTTCCAACACACCTGTGCAACCACTCTATGACCTCTGTAATCGATAATAGCCATGGCTAGATTATAAAGCCCTGGAACATCAGCTTCCTGGTATGCCTTTGTGCCTTTCAAATCATTATTTGCAGAAGCATACGTCGCTTGCTCACTATCAGCCATCTCAATCTCAGCAGATGCATCAGAAGCTACATCTACAACACCTTCCTCACCCTCTCTTTTAAAGCCATTAGCTTCAACCCCATTGCAAATTTCAGTTTCTCCATCAGAGGATTTCTCTAATGTCTTTCCACCAAGATTTTTTCGAGTGCTCATGACATTGGACTTCAAATTAGGATTTGGCCTATTCTTCCTTGGCAGCTGATCAAGGTCCGCATCAACAGCAAAACTGAAGAATATATTGTTGTGGACATACCTAGGTACAATAGCATAAATAAAATATCAAATACACCCCACTACGAACTCTTAAGAGCAGCTTCAGATTATGTATGTGGAAGCATGTGACATATAACAGCAGAAATCAACCATGAAGGATGAAAGACATCGACCTCATCTCATAACTTTAGGTCGACACATGAAACCAATGTCTTACCCAGCCAGCAAGCAGGTGAATTACTACACCAATGTCAAATAGTACGGATGAAAAGAGAAACGAAACAAACCTAAAGGCGAATATAAATTTAATTAGTTTGTTCAATAGCCAGAGTGTGCTAAAACATATCAACATAGAGCGTGGTCAATTCCCATAAAGAATAACACATCCAGCAGGCAGCAGCACACCTAAAGCCAATCAAGGTAAAAAGCTGGGCTCAAACCACAAGACCAGAGTAGAAACCATTCACATTTTCACCAACACAAGTACAAGATTGTAAATAGCATAGTTAACCAGGTCAAGGAACCTGCAGTTCACTAGGATAAGTTCGAGTATGCTGAGGATTCAAAATGCGGTTTTGGTTGCGATTGCGGTTTCGGTTGCGGTACAGCAAAATCGCTCTAATACGGCAATCGCGTTCCATATCGCAGCTATCGCGGCATGAAAACGCAGATCGCCCAACTCCAAAACCTTTCCAACACGGCCGTTTCGTTGCGGTTCGGCCACATTTTGAATCCATTGTAACTCACCTATCTCTTAGTCTTGCAGTCTCTCTCCTTTTGGGGGGGGGGGCGGTATGGCGTCAAACTGGAGTCAAAAAATTCTTAAAGAAATTTTGCCATTAATCACACAAAAAAACAAAAACATAATTGCTGGAATTAGAGAGGGCTTCCCCGACTTTGTCATATTTGGTGAAGTGGATGTAAATGAATTGCCTTCTGGGATTCGTGAAGCACCTCAGATTAAGGATTTGAGGAAGCTTGGTAACTACAGTCAATAGCTCACATCCTAATATCAATTTTATTCAACCTGTAAGGTGCTCCACATAAAGCAAGTAATCCCTTTAAACTGCTCAGAAAGCCTCAGATCACCCCCATACCAGTAAGTGAATTCTCAACCCCACATGAACATAAAATTTGGATGGCTACCATCAGACATAAGTAAACAGGCCATCTCAACCGTCGTGGTGGTATCTTGAATGTGGGCAGACCAAAATACCCTTTCACAAACTGAACATGTAATTGAAGAGCCCTAAGACGCAGAAAACTTGCGTCAAAACCCAAGGCCTGTGTACCTTGGACTCTTCATTTGCCTTGGATGCTATGTTGCGAACTTAACACTCAGACATGGATATGAAGACTCGAAGATTCTTTTGGAAGCTAGAAACAAGCATGTCCACAACCGTTTTAGAAAACTGCCAAATCGACACGATATACCGACACTTCAAATTTAAAAGGAGTATAGCCAACTCTAAGTAACATGGCCCAAAACATAAATATTAGGCATCATATGGTTCAGACCTAAAAAGGCACCTAAACACTGAAATTCCCCCAATAATGGGAAAGAAAATGCAAAATCACAATCATTCTCTTACAGATGCGGCAACTATTCTGGCCTGAACTTGACTTACTAATTGTGTTCGCCGTACATGCAAAACTTTGGCTTCAGATGATACTACAACAAAAGATGTCCAAAAACGCAGAAAACAATCATTAGACGGCAACTTTTTTGGCTTTTCCGGGCGGCTCATTTTCTCGGGTCGCCGGTGATCTGCTCCGGCAAGTTTGTGCTGAGCCGCTGATGTGCAAAGGTTTCAAAAGTTGGATGGGCACTGATCACTGAATGGGCGCCCGTTAGTCTTCTCTCTCTCCTCTCTGATCCTATATAACTAATATATCTACTGTTTTCCTTCTACTGTATGGTGTTTTTTATTAGTATTATTTTTCTTCTCTTTTTTTTGGCAAAACAGTATGGGAGGTATTTCTACTGTTTGTGTATACTATCCCTGTCCTTGTCAGTCTTGGTAAATTTTCAAAAAAATTCACACTTTTTAGCATTTTGATTTTTTTATTTAAGTCAATTATAATGTTGTTTTACCATGTTCTATGCCGTTTTGCAACATTCTAGGCTTTATAACAGTTGTAATGCAATCTACTCATTGTATTAATGAAAGTTTGCGACTTATTTAGGCATAATATATTCTCTAAATAAATTTTCTGTAATTTCTTAGAAAAGTGTGCCTCGCGTCATTGAGGCACGCACCTTCCCCTCGAGGCTCATGCCTCACGCCTCGAGACCCGATGCGCCTCTTGATTTCTGTAACTTGTTCTAGGTAAGATCGCTTCTTGATTTCTGTTGAATGGGGGGAGAGTTGGCTTTATTTCATTCAGAAGAGGTTGTCTTATCCTCTATCTGATCATTATCCCATTTGTCCAGAGAAGTTAGTGGTGCATGGATGTAAGCCCCCTTTTAGGTTAAGAATATCTGGTTGCGACCAGATGGGTTCAACACTCGTATCAAAAATTGGGGGGGATCATTTTGAAATTGATGGGTATGCAGCTTTATCATTGCCAGGAAACTCAGATTGCTCAAGGAGCGGTTAAAGAAGTAGAACAAGGAAGTATTTGGTGATGTCAAGGTTCAAAAGCATGAACTTTTGGGAACTATTTCACCCTTGGATTTAAAAGAGGAATCTGACGGCTTATCTTATTTTGAGGTCGACCAGAGAAAAGTGGCACAATCAAATTTCGCTAAGGTTATTTTTATGGAAGAGATTTCATGGAGACAAAAGACAAAAACCTAGAGCTTTGTCACTGAAGGCAGGTGATAGAAACCCAAGCTTCTTTCACAAGATGGCTGATTCTCATCGTAAATTCAACTTGACGTCATCTATCATGCTAGAGGGGTCTTGTTTTGATTCACTGGATGATGTGAAGCATGTTATCTAAGACTTTTATTCTTCTCTCTTCTACAAGCCAAAGCCTTAGAGGCCAAAACTAGATGGGTTATTCTTAGAATACCTTCTCCAACTGATTCACAGGGGATGGATATTGAGATTCTTTTTTGTTTCTAAGGAGGAAGTTTTTAATGTCTTGCATCAATGTTGTGGTGATAAGGCCACAGGACCTAATGGGGTGGCTATGGCTTTCATCCAGGACAATTGGGACATATTGAAAGTGGACATTATGAGAATGCCTACACAGTTCCATTCCACAGGAAAATTCATTAAAAGTTTTCATGCAACCTTCATTGGTCTTACTCCTAAGAAATCAAGTGCTCATGATATGGGGGACTATCGGCCAATCAACTTAGTGGGATGTGTGTATAGGCTTTTCTCTAAGATTCTCGCCGCCAAATTCAGAGTCCTTGCCCGTTTGATTTCTGATGATCAAAACACTTTGTTGCGGTTGTTAAATTCTTGATGTCGTATTGCTGACTAATGAACTTGTTGATCCAAGGATTAAAGAGGGAAGACCTGGGGTAATTTGCAAACTTCATATCGAGAAAGTCTATGATCACGTTGCTTGAGAATTCCTCATCCATACCTTGAAGAGAGTGGGTTTTAGCGACAAATGGATAGGGTGGATTAAGTGGTGCGTCTCTACGACTACCTTTGTAATGGTTCCCCTGGGGTCTTCTTTTCTGCTTCTAGAGTTCTTCAGGTGAACCTCACCTTATCTCTCCGCTGCTTTTCGTTCTTGTTATGGAGGTTTTGACCTTTGAGTAGAATGTTGTCTACTGTGCCAGATTCCGGTTGGGTTGCCGATTTTTTTGTTGGTCATTCTGATTCTAAGTGCTTAGAAGTCTCTTATCTCCTCTTTGCGTATGGCACTATCATTTTTTGTGATAATGAATAAGCAAATTATCAATCTTAGGTGCATTCTCGTGTGGTTTGAGGCCATCTCTGGTTTAAGGGTTGACTCATCTAAGTCTTCTACTCTACCCGTAGGGAATGTGGAGAAGGCTCATGCTCTTCCAGGCATTAGGTTGTTAGTTAGTTGGAGTTGGTGGAGTTGGATTCCCCTCCTGCATCTTACTTGGGACTCCCCCTAGGTGCCAAGTTCAAGGGAGAAATCCATATGGGAACCACTTGTTGAGAGATTTGAGAAAATACTTTCTGGTTAGAAAACTAAGTACCTCTCTAAAGGAGGAAGACTGACTCTTATTAAGAGCATACTTTCTAGTATCCTCACATACTTTCTTTCATTTTTTTCACATTCCCTTTTAAGTGGGTGACAAGTAGGAAGCCATTTAGAGGAAGTTCATGTGGGGTTCTTTTAGGGATGATTTTAAGTATCACTTGGTCAAGTGGAAAATTGTTAAAGGTTGCTTAGGCATTAGAGACTTGATCATTAACAATGAGGCCCTTGTTGGTAAATGGTTTTAGAGGTTTATGAAATGACAAAGACAAGCTTTGGAGAGCCATGATCAAGGCAAAACATGTTGGGCTGAGGGTTTGGATTGCATCCTAAGTAAGCATAATGGCTCTTAAGGAGTAGGTCTCTGGAAGTTTATTATCATAGACTGGGATCATTTCTTCTCTCACATCGTTTTTGAGGTGGGTGATGGGTCCTCCGTCTTCTTTTGGCATAGGAGGTGGTGTCATGGTGTTTGCTTGAAGGATCGTTTCCCTTCTCTATTTGCTCTTGCACCTGGAAGCGACGCTGCTCATGTATTTGATTATTTGGAACACTCTCCCTCTTCGGTTGTTTGGACCCCATTTTTGTTCGTCCAACTTCCCAAAGGACAATAGTGTCAATTAGTTCTTCACCATGTTTGATATGGCTTCTATGAGGGCCTTCACTTTTGACATGGCTACATGGAGACTTAACTCCACCGGCAAATTGATTGTCAAGTCTTATCACCTTCGCCTTTCTTCCCCTCTTGGCAATACATCCTCGACGCTTTCAGATTGCGGTTTTCCATGGAAAATTATTTGGAAGTCTTGGGCCCCATTGTAAGTGCCCTTTTTTGTGTGGGAAGCTTGTCTCAGCAAGATCTTCACTTTTAATAATTTACAAAAGGGGGATAAAATCTTAGTCAACAGATGCTTTATGTGCAAAAATGATCTAGAAACAATGGATGATTTACTTCTCCATTGCACAATTGCTAGAAGCCTAGAAACCTTTGGGAATTAGCCTTTAATTGCTTAGGCCCGCATTGAGTGATGCCAACTTCTGTGAGTCATCAGTTATCCACATGGGAAGGGTTTTTCGGGAGAAAGGCCAAGTTTAAAGTCTCCCGAGCCATTCCCCATGCCATCTTTCGGTTATTGTGGATGGAGAGAAATAAGACAATTTTCAACGGGGTGGAAACCTCCTTAGAGCGGTTAAAGGATAAGTGGATCAAGACTCTTTTCTTTTCAGGGAGGAAGGTTTTTGTTTCTCGTTGGAAATCATTGATTTGGAGGATAGCTTATTCTTGTGTCACTTTTGTGGGATGCTGTATTAACATCCTTCATTGTAAATTCCCTCTCTTTTTTAATTTATATTACCTTTTCCTTATCAAAAAGATAGCTCAGCAACAATGACCACTCTCATTCTCCATTCCTCAAAAGGCAAGGCCGCAAGGACATAAAATCAATGGCCTGATGGTCAGACAGCCATGTCAATAACAGCTATCATGAAATCTCACCATGATGAAGCTGGTGAGGCTTCGGGGTCAATCAATGACCGTTGTATCCCTTCCCTGCTCATTCTAAATGGTCTTTGAATATGGTAAAGTTGGTCTGATGGTGGAACAGGTTCTGAAGCTCAGCAGCATTTTTGCAACGAGTGGCTGAAGATGGGATCTTTGTAACACAAAGTGGAGCGAATGGAAAGTGATGAGTGGTGCAACAGCTTTGGCAGGGCAAGAGGCGAGAGAAGGCACAGATAATATCCTTTCAAGAGACTGCACATAAGTACACCTTATACACAGAGTACTATGATTCCTTTATTGTTGCTTGACAATTCTCAAACAAAAACCCGTAAACTAATGAGAAAGAAAAACTAATCACAACACCCCCCCCCCCACAAAAGACCGGAAAAAAGAAACAAGGGAAAGGCGGAAAACGAGAGAAATTATTAGCAATATACTTCACTGGAAGCAAATGCATGCACACTTACAACGGAAGGCAATCACATTATAAGCAAAATCCAAGCAGCAAGAGTGCTATACACAGGCAGTTTAAAGACACTAATCCTGAACCAAGCACAGAGCAAGACACAAGTACAATTTGTCAGCCTCACTCACACATGACACGTTGCAACCCAAGGCCTCCATCCCCAAAGGGCAGACCCACAAGATGTCTATCAAAAATCAGGCTTACAATCACCCCACAATATGCATGTAGACAGTAACTCCTGCCAAGTATGATTCAGAGACAAGCCGAACACAAAAAAATTCACTCCAACTATACTCACATGTGAAAGCACTCAGGATCTGTTGGATTGATTGGAGGGATGCATCTGTTAATGACTCCAATAGCACCATTTGTTGCAGCATCAACAAAGTCAGAAGTCACCTTGTATAGAGCTCTATCTCGTAGAACCCTGGAATAAAGTTAAGCAAAAAGTAGATACCACAAATTAGCCAAAGTCAATGAAGACCAAACACCAGAAAGGAGAAATAAAGAAGCAGAAAGATAACATGCACAGTAACAATAGAAACTATGCAAAACATGTACCTTTCCTGTGGAGCCGTGTGAGGGAACTCTCGACAAGACTGCAACTCCTCATTCCAATCCCTTTGCATGCCAATTAGCTCACTTCCATACGTAGGAGTTAATGCATTTTCTGCCCTCGCTGCATCACGAACGTGATCTGCACAAAGAAAAACACAGGAATAAATATTTTTAATAAAGGACAAAGAAAATTTTCCAGGTCACGGAGAAGAGAGAGAGAGAGAGAGAGAGAGAGAGAGAGAGTGTTACACAATAAGGGAGATTGACAGACTTGACAAACCTTATGATATGAACAATGTGTCATGAACACTTTCAGTGAAAGAACAAAAAAATAGAGAACACCAAACATGATCTGACCCATTTTACAGATATGACCGATCCCCACTTCTAAGTCAGAACAAATTTGCTGATCACAAACATAAATTCAACGTGAATGGCGGTCTGTTCACCACATACACAAATTCAATGTGACCAATCTCCGGAAGCTCAAGCTCAACATGCCAATTCTACACAGCATCACATCTATTCTCGCTAGTTTGATGGTAAAGCAACATATATCTTGAACCCTGCAGACCATATCCCTACTGGTGGTGGTAGTGACCGTGCAGGTATAGAACCATTGAGCACTACCGAAGCAATGACACGAGGGTAGCAAAGTGTAGAGATGTCGAATGGTGACCATGAACAACCACCCTTGACACATAGCATATGCAGTTATCTAGCTTATCTATCTCAGTATCTTATCAGACAACAAAGAATCAAGTTCAAACCCAATATGGACCACATGTCAATTATATTATCCATCCCAGAGCAACTAGTAAGGACAGGCTACTTTTCCAGTTGATATCTAGATCAATTTCACAAACTCCTTTGAGGACCTTTCTTCTTAAAAAATCTCTGTTTTGGAACACAAACATTTTGCCATACAACAAGCAAATCCATCGACTATATGAATTTTTGCATCTTCAGTCTTAGTAACAAATACTTTAAAAAAAAAAAACACAAAGACTTACAAAGTATATGCATTTGAATTTCACAATATTTTTTGTGTTTTGAAACGCAAATATTTTCAGAAAAAAGGAGCTGTCCCTTAAAAATAATAACAATAGCACTAGCAGCAGTAAATAAGGAAAAGCAACCCTTCATTGGTAGATGTGAAGGAGGTCGTCACCCTCCCCGGCCCCTCCCCCCTCCCAAAAAAAAAAAGGAAAAAAAGAATTCAGCAATAGGTGTTTATCACCTTCAAGGAGCATAAACAGAATCTCATCTACAGCCGGAAATACAAAAAGCAAATAAGAAGAGGGACTGTGCAAAGGTTGCCAAAAAAGGCCTCCAGAAAAAAGGTCTCAAGGAATCCAAAAGGTTTCTAAAGGAGTCTTCAAGGTTACAATTCAGGGTACTCAATGTCTCAGCACTATAGCCACTTATCATCACAATTATAGAATGCAAATCCTCCCTAATTGTTTTATGATAACATCACACTTTCCACGCTTCTAAAAAAGCATATCTTTCGGCAAAGGAATACACAGCCATATGGAAACAATATATTAACTTAAGTAAAGTAGTAATTACCAGGTATAGGGTGTGAACCAAGCCATGAATTTGGTGGTAACAAGGACTGAACATTTTCAAATGGATGTGCGGATGCCTTCTGCTCCAAAATTTCACGAAAAGCTGCACAAAAAAAAAAAAAAAGAAACAAAACGAATCATAAAAATGAGCGACATGGAATAACAATGGCTGTCCAAACATGCTAAAGCTCCTTGACTATATTCACTACCTTTCTTAAACTTTGAGCTAATCTTTTGCAAGAGTCCAATAAGGGTCGTTGCTTCAAAGGCACCTTTTGCTGGTCTTGGGTCCAGGGTGTTTCCGGTACTCGAATTAACATAGAACATTCTTGTTGTTCCCGTAATGCAAAATTTGCCTCCCTCCAGAGTTACCACATCCAAATAAATTAAGTCCCCAACTAGCCTGACAAAAGTAAAGGAAGCAATTTAAAAAAAAAAAAAAAAACCACAGTAGTAGGTCAAAATTTTCCAATGTTAATAAGATCCATTCCAAGAGTAAGAGCAATTATGTGAGATTAAAGAAGACAAGGCGGCAAAAAGTATGTTCAGATAAATTTGATTTTCACCTTCTATGACTTGGAGGAGGATTAAATGATGAAAAGACAATGCTTTCCACACATTTTATATCTTTAGTCGCAGATGAGAACAATTTACTAAGAGAGCCAGTAACATTCTCCATGAAGCCAAAACCATCTAGTTCTAGAACTCCAGGTTTAACAGAATCTGCACATATGTAAGCAATGCAGTAAACTTGCTGAAACTGGAAACTTACATACATGAGAAAGACAGCTTATCTAGAATGTAAAGCACAAAGCTCCACATGGCATAAAACATAGCAATTGCAAACCTTGCGTCTTTTCAGATGCAGTACGTGATGCGTCATGCTGCAGAGCAAGAGACGTCGACAGTGATGCATGAAGGGTTGAAAGAGAAAGCAATTCTCTAGTGCGATGGACATGAGCCCTTACAGATCTGTCATCATACAAAGCTGCAAAAAGGAACTTTCATTTTTAATCATTTTCATTTAGACACGAAAAGCTTCACTTCCATGGACCCCACATTCTGTTAAGCTGTCACACACTACTCATGGATAAGTGTAGCCGCCCCAAAAAAAGGGTCATGGTCCCCTTCTTCCTTCAGATACTTATGGAATAGGATGTTTGGCATTATAGGTAACATTTTATTGCAAGCTTCCAAAGAGGAACATGCTCAACTAAGGTTTCTTGGTTCAGAATTGGTACAAAAAACAAAATGCTTTGGAGGAATCCTTGCCTCTTTTGATAATGTGCACTGACAGACAGGTAAAAATCACTAAAAAGGATGAGATGTTCACTTTCAACCAAGGTAGAGATCACAATGCTCAGTTTGAGAGATCAGCAGGAGCAGTTCCATAGAGCTCTCTTAAGGGAAGGATCTGTTCATGATGACAAGAATATGCAAATGTGAATGCCGCCAGGCATATGAACCAAGGGCCGGCCAGAGAGCAGTACCCAAAGTGACACAGCACTAACTAAACGGATTCGCATGGAGTATAAAGCCAGAGGACCACAGGGACGAATGCTATGAAGGTACTGATTAGCATCTAGAGGTATGGATTTACTACCAGCACCGAGTCAAACAAGGTTTTAAAGCTACTTCTACATTAAACTTGTCCAAACTCATGCATTGTACAACACAACTCGAGCTTGCCTCCGGTTGGAACTTGGAAGTGCTTACCATGCTGCTATCCAGTTTAGATTTAAGACATATGGTCTTGTTGCTGTTTGATGTAACAGTAAGGCATGTTGATACATACTATGTAGGGCAGGTTCTTGGAAATGCGTCCCCATCTCTCAGATACAGCTTTTGATAATGCCCTCTGGTTTGAATATCTTGTTGACAATATGGTTTAGTTATTAATTAAGTATATTGATAAATCTCCCACCAAAAAAACCAATGATGAATAAATCTAGAATACCCATTATCAGCACATCGTTAAGCCTTTCAGTTGGGAAGATCACTTTTCTAACTTTGTTTGAACAACATTGGAAAATTCTCCAATAATTTACTTTAAATTAGATATCCAAGGTTGGCTAACGATTCTTGCTAAGAAAGACAAAGGTGTCCCCCTTTCTTATTTGTTTCTATCTTTCAATTAAAATTTCTCAGTGAAAGAACTACCAAAAGGATGACCCATTTTAACATTCAAGTCAGAACAAAACTGAAGCTATTCCTTTTCTTCAAAGGGATAAGTGAATATGTTATGAGAGAAAATTGCCAGCAAAAGCTCATCTTCCATATAAGGACAAAAATTGAACAATTGGCAAAGCTCTTAGCCCAGACCAAGCTTAAATAATCTATATTTCTCAGGTCCGACCATAAAGGCATTGTTCATGAACTCACTTTGCATAAACAAGAAAGAGAAGAAAAAAAAAAGACTTGAATGAAAAGTTAAGGTGGCCAAAAAGAAATGGGGTGATAGGAAGAGAGCTCAATGTGTTTCCCAAAATAGAAAAGAACTCATTATTACAGAAATGTAGTTTTTCCACTGAAAAAAAGGCCAAGGAATTTTGGAGAATGGCAAACAATGAAGTGCCATTTCTCCACATAAAAATCGAAAAATGCACAAAAATCCACAGATCAAAACCAGAGCAACCAGCAGTAAGGAAGGCAACCAATCTTTCCAAAAATAAGATAATGAATAAATAGAATATACCTCTTCAAGAACTTAAGTATATGCCTATATGGCCAAATAACCTCCACCTCAGTAACTTCAACAAAGAAATGGCCAATATCCAACCCAAACAGATAAAACAGCTTCTAATATAAATTATATATACCATAGAAGAAACTTACCAGCAACCATTTCAAGTGAGCAATCAGCAGTTGTTATGTCAGCAACTTCAGATATTTCATTGTAATCTTCTAGATGGTGCACTACACCATCTTTTGTGTGCAATAACAAATCATAACACGTAAAGAAACATGTCTCAGGTGCATCAAGCAGAAACTGTCTCACATCCATCACAGAATCACCAGGATTCAGCTGCAAATGCCATTGCCAAAAGCAAATGAATATATTAAGATGGTTTCAGACAACAGTATTTTCTCACAAACAATTAGTGAAGTGGTAGAAAATCATGATTGATCAAAGGGTTGGGAAAAGAAGATCAAAACAGGTAAATGAAGTAAAAGACACATCTTCCACCACAATTCTTTTCCCAATCCATGTACATATGTGTTCTAAGAGTGCTTAATAGCTTCAAGAGTGTGCACTCACTTGTAACTCTAGCCTCTCACCAGCGAGCGTCTTGACGGAAACAGGATAAAGTTGAAGTTCACCTGCATTGCATCAAAGAAACAACTGATGCCACGCACATAAAGTATGAAGGGAAAATGCCAACAAGGTAGCCATAAGAAATATGCCTCTAAGAACTCAATTTACCAGCTATACATGTGACTAAAACATGGGATAAGAACAACACATAAAAAACACTGAAAGGTAGATATGAGAATATCCCCAGGAGAACCCAACCTGATATACAGTTTATATGCGAACAAAACAAGAAGGCATCAAGATATCATAATCTCTAAGCCTCTTTCATTACTATGCAGTCCGTCAAGGTCAACAGTCTTAATGATCATGAAACATAAAGAGTAGAAGTGGGTTACTGGATGTGCCCCGTATAACATCAGCAGGCTCCAGATAGTTTATCTATGAGAAGGTTTAAAATTTACATCTGGAACCACCAGAGACATAAACAGCCTCAATCATAAATTGACAACTGATTATCGGCAATCAGAAATTGATATATGGAAGTCCATCTGCCTGGTTACCAGTCTCTAATGATTTAAAAGAAGGCCACACAAGCAGCACATACGAGCAGTACAAGACACACCAACTAATTAAGTTGTCTAGGATATTTGGAAGATCTCTTAATTAGTTTCTGGCAAGACTTACAATTATTCTTCATGCTTCACTACCAGCTCTGGCTGGGAAAATAATTGATTTGGAATCTCTAGTGTCTTGTAAACATAGACACTGGATATTTATTAATACCTAAAGACTCTTGTTTCTACCTACATTTATAAGACCCCTATATTTTGAGGTCATACAATATAGCACCACATGGAAACCGCAACCATCTGCACACGTCATGTAGACTCTAAGACAAAGTATCGACGTATTAAGTCCTCAAGAGAGAAGTAACCTCAACTTAGGAATGGATTCAATTTTGATTCAAAAAATGCAGCTTCCATAGATGAGCAATTGAGAGCCCACTCTATAGAAAAAAAGAACAGAAGTGATGCACAACCAATCAACCAAACACATACAAACACAGATGAATATGGGGTGAGTCAAAAGTGTGCATACTTGAAAACCTTTCTAGCGACAAACCTCAAAAAGTCAGGTGCGTTCAAGAAATCTCACTATACTGAAACAAAGCAATATGCGGAAAAAAATAGTGGATGCTTGCTACATATGGAGCCGGAGACAATAGTTTGCATGCTTCCAGAAATTTCGTCTATATAACTTGTTAATTAATAAAAGAATTTCCAATATAAACTAGGACCAGAAATGAAAAGTTGCGATTATTTCATACGAGTGCTGAAAGTCATAAAAGATCCAAACTTCCTTATTTGTTGCGTAATTTTGTATGAAAAAATAAATAGACGTGAACTATTCATAAAAATTCATGGTCACATTAACTTGCATGAAAGTGAATAATCAAGTCAAAATCAGTACCTTGCCTAGCTGGGTTCGCCGAATTGGGGGCTTCAGCCTCCTTAACCTCGGGTTCAGTACAGGTTGAATCACCATTGGGGGCAACTCCATTGACTTCAGCATTAGAGGGTTCTGCCGCATTTGGTGTATCATTTGCAGGAGCATCCAATGAAGTTGGCTGTTGGGTGGAATTTCCAGGGGCATTTGAGCCCTTCTTATTCTTGCCTTTATTCAACTTGCCAGCCATTTCTTAAAGCTATTCAAATGAGCATATAAAAAATTGGGAAAGCAAAAGAAAACAAATGAGAGCCCAAAACAAGGATCAAAACAACCAACAAATTCAAATACACTAAAACCCAAATTCCATAGCATATGTTTCCACCAAATGGACACAGCAATCGGTAAAGTAGCTCGTAACGGAGAAAGTATCTCCATATTCGAAATCTAACGCAATTTCTTCATTGCCGATGCTCAGATAAAATATGTGCTTTGAGGCAGAAATAAGAAAGCTTACAAAGATTAGTAATACTGAGTAGAGATAGTAAGAGTAACGATGAAAGCAGCGATTGCAAGGGAGAAAGGACTCACCGGCGGGAAAAAACTGGCGCCGCCAGAAGCAAAATCGCCGGCGAGAGAGCTTCACGGGGAGCAAGGAGAGAGAGGGGGAAGTGGGTTTTGGTGGCGAGAAAGGGTTTGGGAGTTAGGGTTGGGTTTTCGGGGCGGAGGTGTAGGGGTTAAGAATCATTAGAGAGGTAATGCTGTAACAACTGTTCCAGGGTTTTAATGTATGGATTTTTGTTTGACATACACAGCAACTAACTAGCCATTTTAATTTAAAAAGAACACTTTATTAAAAAAATGTACTAACAAAAAATAATTTGTTTACGTAGGAACGAGCTTTTGGCCTATGGCAGTTGGAAAATGCCAATCACACAGTATACTCTCTATTTAGTCGAGTTATTAATGTATTATTGAGTTGAGTTATTAATGTACTTATTGAGCTATACTGTCATTAATTTTACATTAATTATTTGATTTGATTGTGTAGAAGGCCAAACTTCTGGTCATTAATCCATATATCTAATTGTTATTCTATCATGGCAATTAATAATCCTATTATTAAGATTTGTCTTTGATTTTTTGATTTTTTTCCATTCATAATAACTATTTTTGTCTTTTATAATAACCATTTCTTTCTTTTAAAGGTAGGAATCTGAAATAAAATATATATAATTGGTAAGCTACTCGTGCGACGAGCGGAGAATTAGCTTCGATCTAGAGGTGGGACACAGGCCGGCCCCGCGCTGTTGAACCGTGGGTCCACGGGTCGAAACTCATTGAACTACTCCTCCTACTTTAGTATACGGGAGTGGGTGCATCGGATTGCAGGTTCAACAAGTTAACCGTTACAATTACATTGTAACATCATTGAAATTTATTTAAGTTGAAACACACCTCGAACCACAAAACAAAACAGGCGGGTAGACCCATGATATAACCCGTCTACTGCGGGCCTTGGCTAGGTTTGACGCCCGGTGGGTACGGGTGGGTGTGCGTTAAATCGACTCAGGTCTCAACTATAACTTGATCCACCGATATCACTCTTTAAAAAGTCAGACACAAATCCTATGACACTCTTCTTGCAATAGTTCTCTTATAAGAGCATTATAACAGAATAAAGTCGTAACCCTAAAATGATGGGCAAAAGGATGGAGAAGAAATAAGTGCCATAAAAATTAATTAATTGGTTGTTTGGGTGTATTTCTTGTTCAATTGAATGGTCTCAATTTGTTGTTAGCATCGAATAAATAAACACATATTATTGATCACAGCCCAAAATTATTAGTATAAATCCCTTCAAGATGAATATCTTAAATCAATCCTATAGGAGCACTTGAACTCTATTTCAGTGCAAAAGCACCCCTTAGTTGAGTCCATAGTAAAGCACAAGTGCTAATATTTGACTTGCAATATGGCCGTGTGCAGTGGATGACTTTTTTTAAAGAGTTGTTAGCAAAAAATTTTTATTAGGAGATGGATTAACTGTTCCATCAAAAAAAAGATTGTTAGTTTTTTATTTTTAAAAAAAAAATCGAAAAAATTGTTTGCTGTGAACAACTGCTTTAGGAGAGAATCTCTTTTTAATAGACTTTTTAGATAAGTTTGTTGACATGATTTATAAAATATTGATGAAAATACTCAAAATCATGAATAAAGAACATGATGATCCTACATAACTAGTATTTAATAGTGGAATAAATGTTACTTTATATTAAAAATAGGTATATAGTAAATAAACTCACAAGTAAAAGACAAAATTAATAAACTTAGAAGAAAAGGTTATTTCAAATATGCTGTAAATCTTAACCCGTATTAGAAAAACATTGTTATTCAATTTATAAGAAAATCTTGGTCCACGATAGAAAACTTTTAAAAAAAGAAAATAAAAAAGGTTTGTAACATATTATTGCAATTAAAAGGGCAACAAAGATGTTATTGCTTATTACATCATTCGCAATCATAACACTGACACCACCAAAAAAAAAACGGATGATTTTCAACCGACGCTAATTTCCGACGGTATCCAACAGAGTACTGATAGGATTTCGATGAATTACATCAGAATTCAACCAAGCTTTGTAGACAATCCCGCATAAAATTTATGGCTTTGGAGGACACAATTTTTGAACGGATTTTTCATTAGAATGATGAATGACTTTCTAATGTATTCTGCGAAAAAATCCATTGAGATTTGACTTGTTTTGGCAGTGTAATGAATCTAAAATACATGGTTGAGCTTATAAGAATCTATCAAGTATTTGATATCTTTATTCCATAAAATGGATCAATTTTGAGCCTCCCCTCCCAGTCCAGGTCATAAGCCGGTTTTTTTGAGGGGTAAAACATGAGCAATATATTAAATCGAATCCAACGCTACCAGCCTAGAAATGCTAGATGGAAAATAAGCAGATCATACGTGTTCACCACCCACTGAGTTGTAATAGTCTCATTGCTAAGTGAGCAATAGTATTACCCCCTCACCTTACATGAACTAATAATAGTGAAAAAAACAAAAGGAACAGGACTCTTAACATCATCAAAGATTCAAAGAAGCAATAGTATTAGCCCCTCGCCTTACATGACTTGATCAAATTTTTTCCCTTTCTCTCTATTACGATCACATAAATATTTTTAGTGTGAAGTACTCGTAAAAGCACTAAGTTCAATTTATCAAGATATATGATAAGTTTCACATTTACTCACGGGCTATGTTGTCTAAGTCTTTGAGGAGATATTTTGAAGTTGCGTATGTCATCGTTGAATTAATAACATATCCTCGTTAAGGTCGTGGGTCAAAAGAGTAAGATGGCCAATCGATCCTGGCTTTTTTTTTTTTTCCCTCGGGTCTTTAATTGGATACTTATTTTAAAATTAGAGTCGTGTTCTTTTACAAAACTCAAACTCGAATCTTTACTTAGAAGAATAAGTGTCAAAACACTTGGCTCAAGCTAAATTGGTATCTTGAACAATATTTGAATCTTATTTGATGATCATTTTGATAGTAGAACATAAAATAGTTGTTAAGGTATAATGAATAAATGTAGTATATCAAAATTTTATGTCTCACTTTATTTCATGGATATTTAAATTATCACCAATCTAGCATTGTATGGGGAAAAATAGAAGTGCATTTATTATCATGTAGAAATATATATGGTCACTTTCATTGCAGTATGCATATACCAGTGTTTTATCCACCCCTGCAAATGTTCATATTCTAATGAAAATCTTGCCATTTTCAACATATGGATACTATAAACTCTAGCATATAATAAATTTGAGGTTCGAATATCTTATGATATTTTCAAACTTTTAATAATGAGTTTGTTCCAAATTTAAGATTAATTTGTCCTTCCTTGAGCACAGTACAAATGTTTGCATTTTAATTTTTATTGCCTTATTATATGAATTACGAGAGTATGTAAAATAAGGTGCGATTGACTATGAACTTCATATCTATTTTTAGAATTCTTCAAAACATCTACAACATAAACTTAACCATTGATCAAGTATATTATACATTAGTTATTTAGCGTGACACAAATTGTCCTTTCAAAATACTTGACATTCCAAACTTTCATAAGTCACATGAAGCATATTCTCTAATTTGAAAATACTAATTTCCACCCATGCTCTTGCACGGGCCATTTAAAATTTAAAGCATAACTTAGGTATAATTAGTTGTAAAATAGAAAATAAATAATTTGATAGTCTAAATAATTAATTTTAGTTCACAATATAAATAGTGAAAAACTGTTCTTATCATAATCTTCTATTTGAATAGAAAAATTAATGTATTCAATCCCTCAAAAGCACATCAGGAAGATATTAGGTATGAATTTAAATAGAAATGTTGCAAATTTTAAAAAATACATAATGTATAGCAATGATAATATGATAAAATTATATAATAAAAACACGATATAGATAGTTAATATATACACATAGAGCAAAACATTAAGAAGAAGTAGACTTAAAACGAAACAATGCACATTAACGAATACTCAAAAAGAGTAAAACATTAAAGGTTTTTTTTCCTTGTGTCTTATTTTTAAAACTCGAAAATTTTAAAAAAACTATTATCAATATGATCTTATATATATTTTTTTTAAATGTGATCCTATGCAAAGCTAGGTTAGGGTATGGGCCTCAAGGGTTTTAAGGTTTACAGTTGGTTTGAAGATTTATAACTTATGGGTTTAAGACTATTATTTTGGGTTTTGGGTTTAATGTGCTCTTTAATTTAATATTCATATGTTTTTGTCGAGATTTTAAACTGCTCCTACTGACATATAGTTTAATACTTATACGGAGTGAGCTATAAGATAAGCGCTTAAGCTATTGGTCTTCTGAAACACTGAGGACCAAAATTTATGCATTGGAATTTCTAAAATCTTAATGTTACAAGTTTCAAGAGTCTTTCCTTTTTGTGTAATGCAACTCTATTGATGAATAATGCAATTGTACACATTGTTATGTAATCTTTATGCAATATGTTTTAGTTATTTTTATTATAAAAATTCACAAAATAAGTATTATAGATAGCTATATATTATTTTCTTTTCTCTAGAAATAAAATATTTAAAATTAATTATCTCCTTTTCTTCTTTTTTCTAAGTAGGAAAACAATCCTATGTTATTGTCCCAAAAAAAAAGGAATTATGAGTTGAATAATAAAACTAAGTCATATCTTGTATTACAAATAATTAATCTTAACATGTAAATATTAAAACTAATTAAAATTATCATTTAGAATATAGCAGTGAACTCTAAACAAATAAAACATATCTTCTAATTTTTACTATATATACTACTTATAAATTATTTTACTTTTTATTCTTAGGATTCATAGATATAACTTATAAATATAGTTAAAGTTTTCTATCATCCACAAAATAATATAAACATAGTTACTTATTCTTTTTAGGAATGAACTTCATTATTATCTTTCTTATATGCATAAAAATTGATGTTGATGTTTCCAATGTTTAATATGGGTTGTTTTTATAATTTTGTCTGCAAACAGTATTTATTTCTAAAAATGTTAACATTTTCAACTTTATATATAATTTATTGGGTGATCTTTTATTTTTTTGAAATTGAACTATATGACCTATTGGCCTGTGGAAATTGATGAGATAAAAAATAGCTATGGGTGGTGCAACAACAGTTAAACTGAAGAAAAGAGGTTACGGGAGTTGTGAAATTGAGGCAAGTATGGGATTAGATTTTTTTCTCCAAAAAAGACTAAAAATAATCTAAAGGGTAAAATTTAGGGGGGGTTTTTTTTTTTGGGTTTCAAATGAGCCACGAAGGCAGTACAATACAATAAGGGGAGAGAGAATCGAACCTGAGACCTAATGTATCCAAGACCTCAATGGCTAAGATTTATGTTGCAGAATGATCAACGATTTGTAAGCACTATTGCTTGAGATTTTAGAATTGGAGGAGAGAAACTTTCTCAATCTCTTATACATCTTTACATTTATTATATAAAGATACTACTTATAAATTATTTTACTTTTTATTCTTAGGATTCATAGATATAACTTATAAATATAGCTAAAGTTTTCTATCATCCACAAAATAATTTAAACGTAGTTACTTATTTTTTTTAGGAATGAACTTCATTATTATATTTCTTATATGCACAAAAATTGATGTTGATGTTTTCAATGTTTAATATGGGTTGTTTTTATAATTTTGTCTGCAAACAGTATTTATTTCTAAAAATGTTAACATTTTCAACTTTATATATAATTTATTGGGTGATCTTTTATTTTTTTTTAAATTGAACTATATGACCTATTGGCCTGTGGAAATTGATGAGATAAAAAATAGGTATGGGTGGTGCAACAACAGTTAAACTGAAGAAAAGAGGTTACGGGAGTTGTGAAATTGAGGCAAGTATGGGATTAGATTTTTTTTCTCCAAAAAAGACTAAAAATAATCTAAAGGGTAAAATTTAGGGGGTTTTTTTTTTGGGTTTCAAATGAGCCACGAAGGCAGTACAATACAATAAGGGGAGGGAGAATCGAACCTGAGATCTAATGTATCCAAGACCTCAATTGATAAGATTTATGTTGCAGAATGATCAATGGTTTGTAAGCACTATTGCTTGAGATTTTAGAATTGGAGGAGAGAAACTTTCTCAATCTCTTATACATCTTTACATTTATTATATAAAGATTTATTATATAAAGATTTCAGAATAAGAGAATGCACAATTGTCACTAGAATTCATTTAGAAGGGATATCATCTCTAGGGGAAAAAAAAAATAAGGCCAATAAGCGATTCTCAAGGTGTATTCACACCGTGAAGATTGTGAAATATTGGTTTTAATATATAGATATATAGATAGATATAAACACACATGTGTATGTACTATATTACATATTTTATCAAATTTCTAATTTTAATTAATATTTATTATTTGAGATGATATTTATGACATGATAATATGTGTTATGATTCTTTTGTTTTAGATTTTTATGGCGGCATATAATTTGTAATCATAGAAGAGCAATGTATTGGTAACCCAATTAAGGCACTATTTACAAAATTAAAGTTACACTAAATGGATTTCATGATATTGTAGGGGATTCATTGTTCCTATTCACACGGATATGAATCCTAAAGCATAGTCATCTAATTTATTTTTTCTTATCATGTCGCCCAAAAAAAAAAGTTGTATGCAGGTTGTAATTTGAAAAGAAAAGGCACCGCGCCACTTGTGCCAAACGGATAGAGCGATGAATTCGCATATCCCTACTATGCATTTTTTGGAGGCGGGGAAGACAATGATAAGTGACACCTATTGAACAACTAAACAATAAGAAATATAGTTTTACAAGAGCCCAAATGCATGGATTTTTTTTTTGAAAAAAAAAAAAAGAAATATGGATGAAGCCACCTTATTGCTATGAATTTTCACAAGTACTATTAGTAAAGGATGAGTTCAGTAATTGAACACAATACAACATGTATAGTAGAAATCATACTCAAGTAAATACGGAACTAAAATAACCAAATAAAAATCTTTTGATTGAGAAAACTAATTAGAATACTTCTGAATACTCCTATTCTACTAATTCGTAGCTTCTTGATGCAACCACTAATAAAAAGATGTATAAATCTTGTATAGTCTTTCCTTCGAAAAGATTTATCTGCTCGCATTTCACATTTAAAGAATTTGATGTCAATTACAGCTTGAAGTCACTAGTGATTAACAATTCAATCTCACATAAGTAGAATGAGATGACATTGACTTGAGAGAACTGCTCCAAGACCAAAATATAGTATCACCCACCAAATGTAGGTATGAAGACACTATCACAAGTGGAGATAGTACGCTTATTAGGAGAAGAAATTACCATAAAAATAATAAATGAATGAGACGCTGGGTTTACCATTAGCAAAGAGCCAACAACCACTCTTAGGAAACAAGAAGGAAGGTAGGGCTTTTTGGAGAGAAAGGATTCAAGGAGGAAGCTAGGGTTTCTTTAGTAGGTTGTTTTTAACAATATTTAAATTTGCATAAAAATCTTGAAAATTGACACCCATAATAGTGCTTAACAATGGTCAAAATTAGATATTCAAAAGCAAAAATTGAAGTTACATTGGCTTAATGTTGGGAGCTTATGCGATTCAAAGGCATATTGGGGACCCCCAGGCATTTGCAATGCTCTTCTGCTTCCTTTAATCCGAAAATCATTGGCTTTTAAGGTGCCTAATGCTAAATAAATTTTTTGGCGGAAATATCCTGAATTCATGCTTAGACTATCATACTAGATATACTTGATGGGGCTTACGGGTGGCTTGATGGATCATTGAATAGAGCTTATGCTTGGTATTTTGTGAAGGCTTCAATGTCAATATCTTGTAGAAAAGATGGATTGCTTGGCTTTATTCCTTCAACCTAATTATCCATGAACCATATTAATACACATATGTGAAGGGTGGGTGACTTAATTGATTCGGTTTGGAGATTTGGTAGGAAGATCTTATGCGAAACGTATTCTTTATGGTATTGAGCAAATACCTAGTATCCTATATCGTCACAATTGGACCTAAGACAAGCTTTTATGCATTGTACCTCTAAGGTAAACTATACTATCAAGTCCCAATACCACCTTATATAAGCTCTAATCAGTTGGAGAGTCAAAATAGTAGCAATATATCTTAGCATAGCCCTTGGAGACTATTTATGAAGCTAGAAACTCTTCCTTATGTCAAAAATTTTGGGTTGAAAGGTTGTGGTTATGCTATGCCAATAGGCTTGTTGAGTGCTTCTTGAGATTTGATCTGCTTTGCAAACTGTGTTAGGAAGCATATGAGATTGAGGTGTATACATTGTTCAAATATCTTCTTATCGTGATCATTTGATGAGATAGTTGTTTTTTATGAGTAGCTTTGTAGGAAGAAATATATAACTATGCTAAAAAGGCCTTTGCATAGGTTTTTGAGGTTCTTGATATGGATATTAATGGCCTTTTCGTTGTAATTGCTCAGGAGAAACGGAAATCTTGAAATAGAATTGTTTTTGGGATGGTTCGGAAATGTCATATAATTTATGCCTCTTTTAACTAATTTGGCTTGTGAAATAACATATTATTTAAATTATTTGATTACGTAGGAAATGAATCAAACCGAGCAAATCCCAGCACTTAAGCCTAAAAGGCGGAAAACTTGAAGAATTGGAGTTTCGGAAGACCATGCTCACTTGTTGATGTGCGAATATGGACTTTCGACAAGGATCTCGGGCATTCATGCCCCATACTATCCAAGTCCATCTCGAACATTCATGTCGTGCCAAGTTTGAGCTTTCCGGAAAAGCCTCCATGGATTATCGCCATCAACCCATGAACCATCCACAAAGGTTGCTAAAGTCCAAGGCTATGCTCAAAAGTTCATGTTAATCCCAAGTTGAAGCACTTTCCTTTACCCTCATGAATCATCTGTGACCCTTTTCGGAGTGTTTACAAGTAGTTTCCTTCATGTTGTAGTTGTTTTGAGGCGTTGCCTAGGCTTGCATATGACATTGGTAGCCATTTTAGTGATTTGAGCAAGTCGTGTCAAGGGCCTTTGGCCATATCACACTGCAATGCCTATCGGAACTAGTTGCCTAGCCAAACCTTGACTTGGTCTACCCATGTCATATGACATGGGCTATGTCAAGGTTGAACTTGAGGCCATTTAATAGGATTTTGAGCTAACTTTTTGGGAGGGAATATCTTTAGAGCTGGATTTTTGGGTTAGATTGGTCACTTTAAGTCATATCAGGGAAATAGATTAGGTGATTTAGGTTAAACGGGTTAGTTTTGGACTTACTAATGTTCAAGCACATTGATTTTAGAGCATTCTAGTTATAGCAATCTAAGTTTTTCTCCTTGCGCTTTTCTTGTTTATGTTTTGAAGCTTGTTCATTTGTATTAGGATCATGTTTGCTTTAAATGTTTAGTTTTTATTGTTATTTCATGATTTACTAGTTTGTTAGATTATGTTAGATTAATTTTCTCTCTCCTGTTTATGTTTGTTTATTTAGTTGCTAACTTAGTGTTGGTTGGGTTTAATTGTGTCTTATGATAATTGATAGCTTAGTTATGCTGGTCAGAGTGCGTTTAGCCACAATGAAGTTTTGTTAGTATTACTTTGGGCCTAAACCCTTTTGATTATTCTTGTAATTAGAAAGTCTCTCATGCACACCAAATGTTCTATGAGATGCTTAAGTTAGATTTCACCTATATTTTTGGATGGTTTCCTCATGCCAAAAGGCTAGGTCAATTTGCTAGCATGGAAAAAGAGAGAATACCTAGATTTAGCATAAAAATAGTTCGAGTCATAACTAGTTTGTGGTCGATACTCTTGCATAGTGATTATGCCAATTCCAAAAAAAGGTGGTGTAACGCCCCCTAATTAAGCATGTTTTACTGTTTGCAATCATTATTCTAATTTTCTTAATTACAACTGATAAATCCAAGGATCCGGGCGTTACCACCGTCCCAAAAGGACAAGGCTTGCTGCAAGTGTACTAGAGATAACATAGTCAGCATAACTTCAACCATATACATTCACTCATTAACCAACATAAGGTTTATACACTACAGTAAAACAATTCACCACAAAACTTACACTTCCATATACTAAAGATTACAAAATACGGCTCCAAAGTATGCATGGTCTATATTACTGTTGATTCATCAAAGTTTCCCTTGCTTACTTATTCTCGTCGGCTGACTCGTTAGCATGCTTTTCGACTGACTTGCTAGTATGAGGGCGATTCACTGAGCGTTTGCCTAAAACAAAACATGAAAATATTTTGAACTGTGAGCCGAAGCTTAGTACATGCATTCCTATATTGTTAAATGATCACTGTATAAATTAGTTGGGCGCCCACTTTGCAATTCATTTTAAGTTAAAATAGTGAATAAGATGAATGTAAAACTGTATTGCTAGTTATTATCTGACAGTGAACCCCTTATAACTGTTATGATCTATAGATAGATATACACCTACCAAGCCGATCGGGACCTGGCCTAAAATTGCGCGGATAACTAAAGGGCTATGCCCTGTAACTGATAACTGATGGATCACTAATTATGTGATAAATCACTGATTAAACTGATTCATTGATGTACATACCAAAACATAATAATTTTGATAAATATGTGCTGATCTCTAAAGATACAGACAATGAACGTACCTGAAGTCTTTAAAATGCAATCTCGCTTGACAATACTTATGCACAATGGGAAACGATAGATTATGTCCTGATTTCTATTTAAGAAATATAATTATAGATATATGTAATTAGTAAACAACATTGACTTTAATAATTTGTGACTGTAATAGAAATTCATTAAAAGGCATCCATAACTCACATAATTCAATAGAAGATAAGTTCTGCCAACATGATTTGAAAACTAAATAAATTAGCGTAATTTAACTCAAATAAAATAATGGCGTAAAACTGATAAAGGTAGAATAATAGAGATCATAAAAGAAAGACTTTGATGGTTACAATTGATCACGGATTTTTAATATTTATGAGATGGATAACAAATGTTTGAATGCAATTGGACTGGTGGTAGGTTCAGAATAACATTCAACACACCGATTTGGACCAATAAACACTGATCTTAAGTTATCAATCTTCTCACTTCTTTAATTTCATAGCACATACCATATAGCTTAGCTTTCCAAACCAAATAAGCTTCTAAGTGTAATCAAAATTGTTACCGATTCAAGGTCCACCTTAGAAAATTCAAAACTTTCACCCCCAATCTCCAATTGAGCTATAAAACCCCAATATGAAAAGATGAAGAAGTTCCGCAATACTTTCATTTACAGCCTATAACACAATCACCACCACACAAATTCCAAAATTGAGCCAAAACACTACCCTGCATAGTTTTCGTCCGGTCAGCGCAGTCAGAGTAAAACGGCCATAATCTTTTCCACAAAATTCGGATTAAGCTGATTCAAAAGCCATTTGAAAGATAACTCATTGATCTAGTTCCCCACCAAAACTAATAATTTTTTAACAAGCCAAGCATTACCAGTTTTTCCCACAACAGACCCCTATTTTCGGCCCCTTTACAGCTTGCTACCTACTTTATTATCCACCTTTTTCACATAATTATCCTCTAAAATCACTTGTTGAAATTACCAAACCATGGGGTGATGCTCAATATCACTTTAGATAGCCATAATCCACAATTTTTACTTCATAATCATCCAAGATTCATTTTGCACCAAGGTCCATACAAATAACATGCTTGATCCAAGAGTAAGCTAAACCATGAATAATCATTAAAACCCTAGCTTATGACCAACTTAGATTCACCTTTAACTCATCCAAAACCAACAAAAACATCATCATGATCATCAATAGGATTGAAGACTACAAAATCAAATGCCAAAAAAAAAAAAAAATCCAAATCCATCCTTTTAACTTAAGTTTGCATGATCATGAACAACCTCAACCCTTGCATGCTTTCAAGCTTAACTAACAATTAAAACATCAAAACAACACTTGTTTATATCAAGATAATATGATCCATAATCAAATCCAATACAAAAACCCTAAGTTAAAACATGATTAGGTTAGGATTTACCTCACTTTACACTTGGATTTTGAGAGATAGAGGTGATGTTTGGTGTTTGTGAGAGTTGCGGGTGGTGGTTGGTGGGTGATGGGGTGGTGGCTGATGGCTGCCGGCAGCAGCAGGTCACGGCCATAGGTGGTGATGGTGGCAGTAGCAGGCCATGGGAATGGGTGAAGGGGAAGAGAGAGAGTGTTGATATTTTGATAGTTTACTTGGTTGAAAATAATCTAAATTTACTTGGTTGAGTTTATATCCACCAAGAGTAACCTTAGACCAATGATAATTAGGCACGTCTCATGTTGATTAGCTAACTAAAATGAGTAAAGCTTGTTGGGCCGAAATGAGTTTGGGCCCAAAAGGAAATTATGCTTAATGCGATTAAAATTTTTCGTAGCTCGAAATTAAATTTTTGTAATGCTATGAAAAATAATTTAACCTCTTAAATCCTATTTATCAGGGCCTACAATTGATTCACTCAAAATTTTATGATAATTAAAACCGGAATTGCCAAGTGTGGCCCAAAATAAATTTTTCCAATCGGGATGATTAAATGAGATAAACAAATGTGAAAAATTAATAACATAGCTTAATTAAATAAATAAATATGATTTAGGGTCGGGCTATTATAGCCTTCCCCCCTTAAAGAGTTTCGTCCTCGAAACTTATGAACTTTGCCAAAACATGTAAGTTTATCTTAAATAGATGTGCGTACTTGGCTTGCATATCATCCTCAGTTTCCCTAACTGGATTCTGAGGAGGTATGATTTGCCAATGTACTTTGATAAAAGGTATCTGCTTTATGCATAGCTACTTATTCCTGTGATCTAATATCTAAACTAGGTGCTCTTCAAACGCGAGACCCTCAGTGACCGTAATGGGTCTAGTTAAGAGAGCATGGTTAGGATCTGAAATGTACTGCCTGAGTTATAAGATAAGAAACACGTTATGCATGTGTTTGAGTTATATAAGCATACCAGGTCAACAAGCTATGAGATTAAAGGTGTCTACGTATTGTATAACTGCTTAATCCCATATTTCAGTAGCAGATCTAGATACTTCTCACACACTAGCATCAATGAACTCAATTACTTGGGTTCAAAATTGATATTTTATTCGAAAGAAAAGAACCTTGTTACTAGTGAGGAGGTGCTCACTACTAGTTCATCACCTTATCCACTAATGAAAACTGTTGTATACCCTGATAAGTACTCTGATACTATTACGGGTTATAAAACACCTTAAGTACGTGTCCAAGTTCAACAGGTAGGTGCAGTGAATAAGTTACAAGATCTAACCTTTCAATGAATCATAAGGTCCAATGTAACTAGTCCCTAATTGTCATTGGATAGTCAGTCTTTTACTACCTTTGACTAGAAAAACCTTTTGAAATACTCTATAACCCATCTGAGGCTTTGGTTGTTTCCTTGTTTTGCCAGCACAACTCTATTGTCGACCTTGTATCACCTTAACATGTACTTGAATTTTTCCCTCTTAATGCTTGCTTGGGTTAGCTCTGACCTTATGCTCAATGTTTCTTCTAGCTTACTCAATTATAATTAGATAATGCTTGAGACTATGCCTTTATTAAAAAGTTATCATCTAATATTCTTAATGCATCACATGATCTCCCCTCATTAGATTACTCAATGATCTACTCCCAGTTGATAATGGGTAACGAAATGACCGTGATTAAGGATGAGAGCGATGGAATTATTAGTCAAGTGAATCATTGCATACAAAAGAAATGAACAACGAAACTAGAAAAAGGCTAATAAAGGAGAGATCATCATGGGGTGGTTAGAATAAAAATAGCCATGAGTATATCCAGAATTCTGAACCATAATACCACAAGAATCATGGTTTATAAATATTGATTATAAAGGATCTAATACAAAGTTATCCAAGAAGATAGATGGCCCGGTTACCTTCGAGTTTAGCTGATGATTTAAAAATAAGATGGCCAGCAACGGAGTTCCAACAGAGTGACTTTCTAGATACCATTAACAGGATAAATGCAATCGAGGGAGTGGCTAAACAAAATACAATAGATAGAGAAATAGACTAGATAAACAAGGTACAATGGATAAATAAATAGCTTGAACAAGTAAGGTCTAATGAATAGATAGATGGATTGAATAGGCTACAATGGGGAACACGCCTTTGCTCATATGGAGCCAAGTCAAGTTCGACAATAAGGTTAAATAAGGATTACTGAAGTTTACTTATGAGGATATAAGATAAAGGTGTGCGAATTGCAAGTGCTATAAATAGACTAAAAGATTGAACCGGTAAAATGCAATGGATAGATCAATAGATTGGACGAGTAAAGTGCCAATGGATAAGTAAATAGATTGAACAAGTGACATTAGAAACGTGCCTTTGCTTATATGAAACCAATTCAAGTCCAGCAATATGATTGAACAAAAAAGCTGGAGTTTACTTATGAGCATGTAAGATATATGTGTGGGAGTTGAAGTTCAAAATAAGGAGAGTAAAAGGATTATGACAATTGCAATCACTCATACCAATGAGAGTTGAATTACATTATAAATTCAGAACAAGTTATACGAGCTTATCATTATGAATAAATGAGATGTAAGGTAGATGTGTGAATCGGCTTTTAATGGAATGAACTACAACTCATGATCATGAAATAAAGATGGTGAAGGTCGAGTGCACGGGAATGTTGACAACCATATAAGGTCGAACAAAAATGTATTGCACATTTAACAATGGATTTGCAAAGACGTGAAAGATCATGCTAATAGGAAATATCGGGTTGAAATGCAAGGGAGATTAAGCAATATTGGATAGTATCAAGTTTTGAAAATGAGACAAGCAAACAATTATAAGAATTACTATAAAAGGGCATTCTCGCAAAAAATAAACTGTGGTTTCATGGTTTAGGTGTGATATCTGAATCTCAAATCATTCCTGAAAAGGACTTCTGTTGTTGGTAGTTAATCCCATAAATCATTTATTCAAGGTATAGGGAACTTATTTTTGATAGTGATCTTGTTCAACTCTCTGTACACTGTACACAACCATAAGGTTCTGCCTTCATTCTTTACACATATAAAACTAGGGTTTTCTATGGTGACATACTTGGTTAAATAACTCCCTTCTGTAATAACTCATTGAATTAAATATTTAGTTCTTTGAACTATGCTAGGGGTCATATGATAGGGGCTCTGAAAATGGATTGAGCACCTTAAACTAGGTTGATATGAAAATCAATATTTCTTAGGGAAAAACAATCCTGGAAGTCCTCATACGAAACATCTCTAAATTCACAAACTGTAATTATGGATATGTTTATACCGAGTGTGGTTGCATATCACTAATATTCAATGCATTACTAACACGATAACTCACTTGCTTGCACAGTGTAATTAGGATGGAAATAGGATTTTTCTTCCCTCAATCTATAGAAACACACGTCTAGTCTTTCCTCATTCCTCAAGCTAACCTTAAGATCTTTACAAGTCATCTTCTATAAATACACTGTTAGTTCATCCCCATAATGATAACAAGGTCTGCCAATCAAACTGGATTAAATGCCCAATGAATATGGTTCCAGCAATATTAATAGAGGCATATTTATAAAAGATAACACATTCAACTACCTACTGGTCTCAGTAAATTTAAATAACAGGGGGGACAATCTAAAGTGTAAAGAGATGTAACCACACCATGAACTCTTGCAAAGATATTTATTTATTGGTTATAAAGGACTGGCATGTAAGCTGAATGAATGAAATGATGAAAATTCGTAATGAAAGAGGTAAGACATATAAATGACCTGCATATATGAGACATGCAGTTTATTCATGATGGTCATGATAGTAAAGTAAACGAATGATGTTATGAAGTTGAGAGGGAGTATTAAGTACTGAAGGTGAAGAAATCTAACAGATTACCAAAGGGATATCTGAAAAATCATATGGTACCCGTAGGTAAGTAAAATGATGAATATGAGAGTCAACACCACTAGAAGGGAAATTTTATTCATCTAGTGTTTGAAAGGTCAATACATCAAGATGAAGGAGTCAATCCTATGACTGAACATAATGACATCAACATCCATCAATAACACATTCTGCAGTAAATGGAAGTCTTAGGTACGCATATAAACTCCGAAACTACTGGCAGATGGAAACAGCACAAATTGTTGTTTATCATTAATAAGATAGGCTATACTAGTAAAGAAAGGATTGTCAAAATAACTTGAGTAACTACATGTAGTCACAGCCATGAGTAGTATGCCAACATGACAGTACGGTGCTATAGAAACACGAACGATATGGATCCATTTAATTATTGAAATGGCACTCAATGACTGGATCTAAAGCAACCAAAGGCTTTGCAAGCATTAGCAATAAATGAATAGTGCCCAAATAGAAGCAAGGAGTTAAAGTAGGTGACAGTAAAAATATGAACATAGTGATGACTGAACTGTAAGTAGAATTGGTCAAATATGCTTAGGAAGAACTACAAATCACACAGTAACGCACACTGAGGATCATTATAGGCTCCATTATGGAAACAAAGAATTAAATGATTATGATTGTCAGGATTTGAATTGCCTATAAGAAAGGTTGCTCAGATGTGTTTGAAGGACTCCCCACAGACCACATACGAGATTTTATTATTATTATTTTTTTTACATGAACACTCCGTTACAAATCAAGATAGTGTTAGTGGCAAAGAAATGATACTTCTAAACAATTTAAGGTAACTAGGGTAGAAACAAGTCAATGACAGGAAGTAATTGAAGCATTGCTGATATAAGGTCTTTATGTCAAGACCAGATAATTCCTATACACGGCAGCTTAATCTTACTCGTACCAATCATATAATGCCAAGTAGCACATCATAAGCTACTAACTATTATCACCAGACATAAGCACTCATTGTAATATTCATTTCATACTAGTTCACATCAAAGATATTGCCCCATAAGGCATTTCCTCATCTAAGTATTTACATCTAACTTGACACTGTATTAACTCCTTAAGAAGTTACAAATAACATCCCTACATCGGGTTTCAACCATCACTGTACCCAAGATTAGGTATATTAATACATCTCAATAAAACTCTCAAATCTTGGGGCAAAACGGATAGAGTTCTGCCTAAAAACTGACTAAAACCCTGCTTAAAATCTTACAATAGATACCTAAAATGAAAAGAAATACTTTAATAGTTCAACGGCCACACGCCAGAGTTCATAACTCAATGAGTCATACACCCCGAGTACACAATTGCAAAAATTTAAATAAATGAGAGAAATGAAACATACAATACAACTCCTAAATAAATAAAAGCATGCCTCACTAATGGGTCACCCACATGGTTCCACACTCCACTTTCTAATGCTCGAATCTCAGGATGTTATCAAATGATTGAATCACCCAAATGAAAATGGTTCTCCTTATATGCCCATACATATGAACTTATAGTCAATAGCTCATTTAACTGGTTCAACATAACTTATACACATTAATAGCTAACTCATAAACATTTGATAGCTCACAGTGGCCCTTAAAACCTTAGCTCTGATACCAAATTTGTAACGCTCCCCAATTAAGTATGTTTCACTGTTTGCAATTATTTTTTTTGATTCCCTCAATTACAACTGATAAACCCAATGATCGTGGTATTACCGCCGTCCCAAAAGGACAAGGCTTGCTGCAAGTATACTAGAGATAATATAGTCAGGGATAACTTCAACCATATGCAGTCACTCATTAACCAATATAAGGTTTATACACTACAGTAAAGTAATTCACCACAAAGCTTACACTTCCATATGCTGAAGATTACAAAATACGGCTCCAAAGTATGCATGGTCTATATCACTGTCGATTCATCCAATTTTTCCTTGCTTACTTATTCTCATCGGCTGACTCGCTAGCATGCTTTTCAGCTGACTTGCTAGCATGAGGGCGATTCACTGAGTGTTTGCCTAAAACAAAGCATGAAAACATTTCGAACTGTGAGCCGAAACTCAGTCCATGCATTCCTGTATTGTTAAATGATAACTGCATAAATTGATTGAGCGCCTACTTTTCGATTCATTTTAAGTTAAAACAGTGAATAAGATAAATGTAAAACTGTATTGCTAGTTATTATCTAACAATGAACCCCTTATAACTGTTATGATCTATGGATAGGTGTACACCTGGCAAGCCGATTGGGACCTGGCCTGAAGCCGCGCAGGTAAGTAAAGGGCTATATCCTATAACTGATAACTAACAGGGTCACTAATTATGTGATAAATCACTAATTAAACTGATTCATTGATGTACTTATCAAAACATTATAATTTTGATAAATATGTGCTAATTTCTAAAGATACAGCCAATGAATGTACCTGATATCTTTAAAATGCAATCTCACTTGATAATACTCATACACAATGGGAAACGATAGATTAGGCCCTGATTTCTGTTTAATAATTATAGATATATCTAATTAGTATGTTAACTTTAATAATTTGTGATTGTAATAGAAATTCATTTAAGGTTATCCATAACTCAAATAATTCAATAGAAGATAAGTTCTGCCAATATAATTTAAAAACTAACTGAATTAGGGTAATTTAACTCAAAGTAAAATGATGTTGGCATAAATTGATTAGAATAATTGAGATCATAAAAGAAAGACTTTGATGGTTATAATTGATCACGGGTTTTTGATATTTCTGAGATGGATAACAAAGGTTTGAATGTAATTGGACTGGTGATAGGTTCATAATAACTTTAAACACATCAATTTGGACTAATAAATACTGATCTTGAGTTATCAATCTCCCCACTTCTTCAATTTCGTAGCACATATCATACAACTTAGCTTTTCAAACCGAATAAGCTTCTAAGTGCAATCAAAATTGTTACCGATTCAAGGTCCACCTTAGAAAATTCATAACTTTCACCCCTGACCTCTAATTGAGCTATAAAACCCCAATATGAAAAGATTAAGAAGTCCCACAATACTTTCATTTACAGCCCATAACACAATCACCACCACACAAATCCCAAAATTGAGCTAAAACACCACCCTGTACAGTTTTTGTCCGGTCTGCGTAGTCGGAGTAAAACGGCCATAAATTTTTCTACATAACTCGGATTAAGCTGATTCAAAAGCCATTTGAAAGATAACTCATTGACCTAGCTCCCCACCAACATTCATAATTTTTCAATAAGCCAAGCATTACCAGTTTTTCCCGAAATAGACCTCTATTTTTGGGCCCTTCACATCTTACTATCTACTTTATTATCCTCCTTTTTCACATAATTACCCTCTAAAAGCACTTGTTGAAATTATCAAACTATGGGGTGATGCTCAACATCACTTTCGATAGCCATAATCCACAATTTTTACTTTGTAGTCATCCAAGATTCATTTTACACCAAGGTTCATACGAATAACATGCTTGATCCAAAAGTAAGCTAAACCATGAATAATCATTAAAATGCTAGCTTATGACCAACTTAGATTTGCCTTTAACTCATCCAAAACCAACATAAACATCATCATGATCATCTATAGGATTAAAGACTACAAAATCAAATACAAAAAAAAAAGAAAAAAAATCTAAATCCATCATTTTAACTTAAGCTTGCATGATCATGAACAACCTCAACCCTTGCATACTTTCAAGCCTAACTAACAATTAAAACATCAAAATAACACTTGTTTATATCAAGATAACATGATCCATAATCAAATCCAACATAAAAACCCAAAGTTAAACATGATAAGGTTAGGATTTACCTCACTTTAGGCTTGGATTTTGAGAGATGGAGGTGATGCTTGGTATTTGTGAGAGTTGTGGGTGGTGGCTGGTGGCTACCGGCAACAGTAAGTTGCGGCAGTAGGTGGTGGTGGCGGCAGCAGCGAGCCATGGGAATGGGTGAAGGGGAAGAGAGAGAGTGTGTTGATATTTTGATAGTTTACTTAGTGAAAAATGATCTAAATTTACTCAGTTGAGTTTGTATCCACCAAGCGTAACCTTAGATCAATGATAATTAGGCACATCTCATGTTGATTAGCTAAGTAAAATGAAGTAAAGCTTGTTGGGCCGAAATTGGGCCGAAATGAGTTTGTGTCCAAAAGGAAATTACGCTTAATGCGATTAAAATTTTTCGTAGCTCGAAATTAAATTTTTGTGATGCTATGAAAAATAATTTAACCTCTTAAATCATATTTATCAGGGCCTACTATCGATTCACTCAAAATTTTATGATAATTTAAACCCGAATTGCCAAGTGGGACCCAAAATGAATTCTCCCAACGGGGATGATTAAATGAGATAAACAATTATGAAAAATTAATAACATGGCTTAATTAAATAAATAAACATGATTTAGGGTCGGGCTATTGTAGGTGGTTAAGCTAATTAGACTAGCCTTTGACTCTTGAAATCGGCCTTAAGTGGATTTTGATTGTGCAAGTGGCAATTCCTAATTAATGGTATAGCTTGGATAGGTTAGGGGCTAAGCTCAAATAGTGGACTGATTAGGTGGTGAAATCATGGTTGGGGCCCTTTTATTATTTCATTAGGCTAGCTTACTCTTGAAATCACTACATTTGAAATGCTTAGCTTGAGACCTCGAAAAAAACTCCAGTACTTAAAAACACAACTCCTTGTGGATAACCTGTACTTGCTAGCTAAATTACATCGTGCACTTGTGATTATAAATTGTCAAACTTCTTCCTATCAACAGTAATTGAGATATAGGTTTTGTTTATCATTATCCTGAAGAAAAGCAAAACGTAGAGTTGCAGTAATGTATCATCCTTGATGTTACCTTCCCTTTGAATTGGATTCCTCAAAATTAACTTTAATGTTGCACACTTGGGAGAATGGGGCAGCGGTTGGGGATTTCATCGTTGCAACCACTGTGAAGATATTCTATATGCTAATGTTCGTCAAAGGGGGATTTGAAGGCTCGAAAATGGAAGAAGCTAAAACATGCTTGTTTGCAATAAAGGGAGCAAGAAATTATGGTTTTTACAAAATCACATTGGAGAAGATTCCTACATGTTATTCCTGGAAGTAAATGAGGGAAATGCTCATATTCCTGTTGTAGGCACTAAAAATTTGTTTGTGCCATGCCAAAATTAAATTTAATTAATTAATTGGGCCAACCCTTTTAATTAATTTAATCAAGCCCAAAGACTTACAAGTCAAGCCCAAAGAAATCACAAGTCAAGCCCCAAAGATGAAGCCTAGATGACCCCCAAGTCCAAACTCAACCAAAATTCGAGTCAAAGCCCACGCCGAGACTCAGGACGATTACCAAGTCGAGTCACGGCCTAAAGCCCGAACTAAGTCATGACACGGCCAAAGTCAAAAGTCAAAGTCAAAGTCAATGGTCAAAGTCAAAGACCTACATCGGCTCACAAGTCAAACGTCAAAATCGACTCTCAAGTCAACGTCCGGTCAAAGTTCGAGGCGACCTCCAAGTCAACGCTCGGCCTAAGCCCGGAAGACTCTCAAATCAAAGTCAAAGTCAAACAAACGAAAGTCAAAGCAGACTAGGGAAAAAGCCTGATTGAAAGGCCTAAAACCTAGGTCAAGGCCCAAAACCTAGGTCAAAGCCCAAGACCCAAGTCAAGGCCTGTCTTGACTTTCAAGGGGGGCTTTCCTATAAATAGGTCCCCTACCCCTCTTTGTAAAGAGGTTGGAAAATCCATCCTTGAAAGAGAAAGAATCAGAGGATTGTGTTCATAGAGATTGTACCCAATTCAAATCAACTGAATTCTATAAAAATTCAATCTTTGTAATTTGTGATTACAAATTTTGGCACGCTCGGTGGGACGTCTCTACCTCTCATCTCTTTCTCTTAAAAAATCAAGACTTTCAAGTTACAAGCACATCATCTTCGACGGAGATATGGCTACAAGAAATGTCGCCGCGCAACCTTCGAGGAAGAAGAACATGGGATCTTTCTCTCTTAGATCCTGTGAAGCGAGCGTCACTTCCAGCAAGCGCGCTTATACAATGAAGACCAGGAGCATGACAAAAGTTGCTCCGTTGACCGCTGCTAGGCAGACTGTGTCCCCCACATCCAAATTCCAAGACTCAAAAACGCAACACAAGGTGTCGTCCTGGATGAATGAAATTCAAAAACTTAGCCTTCAATTTCCAGTCTGCGAGGTTGAAGACTACTATAGTAGTGCCTCATCTTCGCCTTCACCAAAAGGGACGCACATGTCAAAGATTGACGCTGAATCTTTTGACACTGTCATCATGCCAGTCATGATGACAGGAGCTACTAACCTTGAGGAGCAGCTGGCAAGTATGATGGCAACCTTGGATAGACTATCTAAGGAGAGCGTAGAGAAGGACGCCCAAATCAAGCGCCAGAATGACCAAATTGCTGAATTGACAAAGAGGCTGGAAAAGAAATTCTCTGAAGCTTCTAACAAGGGGTCAGGTACTGAAGATTCTAACAAAGAGTCACATCGCAGCGAGGAATCTGACAATGACCGCAAGTCCAAGAAGGACTGCTCCTTAGGCTCGATGTTGGTTGAGCAAATTTAGAGCTTGATAGCAAACGCAGTCAAGGCTCAGCTAGGAGGAGGATCTCACAAGACCAACCTGTACACTAAACCCTATACAAAGAGGATTGACGCGCTGCGCATGCCCCATGGCTATCAGCCTCCCAAGTTCAACCAGTTTGATGGCAAGGGCAACCCCAAACAGCATGTCGCACACTTTATTGAGACGTGCAGCAATGCTGGCACAGAGGGAGACCGACTGGTGAAGCAGTTTGTTCGTACTCTAAAAGGGATTGCTTTCGACTGGTACACAGATTTGGAGCCAGAGTCCATTGATAGCTGGCAACAAATGGAGCAGGAATTTTTAAATCGGTTCTACAGCACTCAGCGCGTTGTTAGCATGACAGAGCTAACAAACACCAAACAATGGAAGGACGAGCCGGTGCTTGATTATATCAATCGCTGGAGATCCCTTAGTCTCGAATGCAAAGACCGTCTGACAGAGGCTTCAGCTGTTGAAATGTGTGCGCAGGGCATGGAGTGGGATTTACTGTATGTCTTGCAAATGAGTAAGCCAAGGACTTTTCAGGAACTAACAACAAAAGCTCATGATATGGAGATTACAATTGCAAGTCGCCGTGGCAAGTCTTGTTCTTTACCTGACTCTAGAAAGGACAAAGGTGAATTCAAAAAAAATCTCAAGTCCTCAAAGCCCTCAAACAAAGAATCTATGGCTACTTCAACTGAGGAACCGGTTCGAATCTCTGGAAAGCCCAAGTATGAAAACAAGAAGAGTGAATTCCCCAAGGATGCTGGGAAGAAGCCTCCGACATTGAAGGAATTACAGGAGAAGAAATACCCATTTCCTGACTCAAACTTGTCAGGAATGCTCGATGATCTCCTTCAAAATGGAGTTATCGAGCTTCCAAATCCAAAACGCCCTGAAGAAGCCGAAAGAGTTACCGACCCTAAATATTGTCGGTATCATAGGGTGGTTAGTCACCCTCTTGAGAAGTGCATAACGCTTAAGGAGCGTATTATGCAACTTGTCAGGGATGGGAAGATAATACTAGATTTGGACGATACTGTTGAGATAAATCATATCTCCACTCAGTTGGAGTGTTCTTCATCGCCCTGGAAGCACAAACATACTCAACCTCATGGTAGAGTAAATACTAAATTAATTTCCTCCCTGGGAGAGAAATTAGTCGTAATTCAATTTGGAAGATTGGAGCCTGTGGTGATTCCAATTGAATCCAAAGGACCCTTGACTGAGACTGATCCTTTTATAGATATCTCTGATAAGGCTGATGTAGATGAAGAGGGATGGACTCTTGTCACTCGCCGGAGACCAAGGAAGCAAAGCCAAGCGCAATCGCCACCTCTCCGCTGCAAGAAGAGACAAGAAAGAAAGAAGAGCCCTCACTGCTCAAGAGGAAAGGAGCAGTCTAAGAGCGTCAAAGGGCATAAAATCTTACCTATTGATCTTCTTGAACAAGAGCCACTTGTTTCTGTCACACTTGAAGAGTTTTTCCCAACAGGCTTCTTTAAAAAAGTTACAGTCAACATGACCTCATGTTCTGAACTTGAAGAAGAGGAAGACGAAGGAAGTGACGAACAAAAGGAGTCTCTTCAAGTAGATGATAAGATCTTAACTGCATTGGAATCTTTGCCACCTCGCATGAGTTGGGGGCAAATCTTTTGTTTGCCTGATGAGATACGTCAACATGCTGTTGCTGCCTTAGAACACCCAGAACTCTACGGTGATAAAATCAAGGATGTTGGTGCATCAACAAAAGACCTTGTTCAGTGTGTCTCTTGCAATACTGCAGTCACTTTCGCTGACGACGATTTGCTGTTGGGATCCAAGCCCCATAATCGTCCTTTGTTTGTGCCTGGTTATATTAGGGAGCAAAAAGTCAGGCGCATTCTCGTTGATGGAGGGTCAGCTGTCAATATCATGCCTAAGTCTACAATGAATGACTTAGGCATCACGGTGCAAGAATTGTCTAAGAGCCGAACAATGATTCAAGGCTTTAACCTTGAAGGTCAGCGTGCAATCGGCATGATCCGCGTTGAACTAATAATTGGAGATTTGATGACATCTTTCATCTTCCATGTAATCGATGCCAAGACTTCCTACAAGTTATTACTTGGGCGACCATGGCTTCATGAGCATGGGATAGTGGCCTCCACTTTACACCAATGCCTAAAGTATTACCGTGATGGAGAGAAGAAAATAAATGGGGATGTCAAGCCATTCACTAAGGCTGAATCTCATTTTGCAGATGCAAGGTTCTTTGAAGAAGGTGCTACACCTAAAGAAACCATGCCGTTAACTATTTCTTCCACAGGCAAAGGTGCCGCAAAGAAGGCCCCTCGAACAACCAAAGATGATGCTCCTAAGCAGCAATCCGAGAAGGAAGCTAGCAAGCAAGGTAGCGCCAATCCTCGTGTTTACCAGGTCACTAAACAAGATGCCGCTTCAACGGGATCAATACCGCCAATTTTGAGGTACATACCTAGGTCCCGTCGCAAGGAGGGCGAATCACCCTTTGGTGAGTCCACGGGACGTAGTAATGGGTCCAGAGCTACTAAGGATGATGCTGATTACATAACTTCTCAAAAAGGGGGTGTAACAGTTCCAGCCCTTAAGATGTGGCAAGCTAAGGTGAGTCGACCCCCCATTCCGGGGTTTGTCGTTTCTTCTAAAGACAGGGATGATTTGCCAAGCGTGCGGACTAAAGAAGGATTTGACCCAAACGCCTATAAACTCATGGAAAAGGCTGGCTATGACTTCCAAAACCCAGCTACCTTAGGAAAGGTAGTCGAAGTCAAGTCTCATGGACTTAATGAAACTCATAAAAAAATCCAAGAGCAGGGAGGCTCAGTACGCGTCTCAAAAGTTGGACTGGGTTTCATGCCACCGCAGCCTGTCAGAATTTCGGGGCAACGAAACGACAAGAGGGTGACAAGTCAATACATCTCAGCTGAAGAGGTGGATGACAGTGAAGAGGAAAGTGCTTCACCTAAACTAAAACCCTCTGTGTTTGCTAGGCTGCAATCGCCCGCTCCGAAGAAATGTCCGTCGGTGTTCACCCGAATAGGGAAAGGGAAAATCCGCAAAGTTTCTGTTTTTAACAGAATCAAAGACGTTCCCCAGCCAAGGCGTTCGCTGTTTGCCAGGATAAAAACTGGTGAAGATTCTTCAAGCCCATCGCTTCAGCAGGAGAAAAGTTCTGTGTTTAGCCGCTTGGGAGTGATAAATGAAGTTTAGAGCTCTATCCCTTCTCGTATGAAGCGTTTCTCCAGCTTGGATGTGAAGACAGATGGTTCATTAAGAGTAAAGAGGCGTATTATGATTCTCACGGGTCAACAAAACAACTCTAACTCTAGCAATGAGGCGAAGGACGAAGAAGTTGTTCCTTCCTATCATATCACAGCCCATGAATGTGATGATTCAGACTCAGAGATAGAGCTGGCCAAAACTCCTGAAACCTTCGAAGATGGGGGGCAAGCTACAGTTGATGAGTTAAAAGAGTTGAATCTTAGAACCAATGAAGTACCTCGTCCTATTTATGTAAGCTCATCTCTTACATCTGAAGAGGAAAAACAGTACTTAGAACTCCTGTCCGAGTACATTGACGTATTTGCTTGGAGCTATAAAGAAATGCCCGGGTTGGATCCAAAGGTCGCAGTTCATCGTCTATCCATCAAAAAGGGTATTTCGCCTAAGAAGCAACCCCAGCGACGTTTTCGCCCAGAGTTGGTGCCGGAAATTGAAAAAGAGGTCAACAAACTCATAGAGGCAGGATTCATTCGCGAGGTCAAATATCCAACGTGGATAGCAAACATCGTGCCTGTCAGGAAGAAAAATGGGCAACTTCGTATTTGTGTCGACTTTAGGGATCTCAACGACGCTTGTCCAAAAGACGATTTCCCGTTACCTGTCACGGAACTCATGATCGATTCAACTACAGGCCATGAAGCGTTGTCATTCATGGATTGTACCGCAGGATACAATCAGATTCTAATGACGCCAGAAGATCAAGAGGCCACAGCTTTCCGCACACCTAAAGGCATTTTTTGCTATAAGGTGATGCCCTTTGGACTTAAGAATGCAGGAGCAACTTATCAAAGGGCAATGCAAACAATTTTCGACGATATGCTTCACAAAAAAGTTGAGTGTTACGTCGACGATTTGGTGGTCAAATCCACGAAGAGAGCAAACCACTTACAAGATCTTCGTTTAATCTTTGAGCGATTAAGGAAATGCCAATTGAAGATGAACCCACTCAAGTGCGCATTCGGTGTCACTTCCGGGAAATTCTTGGGCTTCGTCGTTCACCATCGGGGAATTGAGATCGACCAATTAAAAATTAAGGCAATTCAAGAAATGCCTGAGCCAAAGAACCTCAGAGAATTTCGCGGACTCCAGGGTCGCTTGGCATATATCCGAAGATTTATCTCAAATCTTGCAGGACGTTGCCACCCCTTCAGCCACCTTATGAAAAAAGGAGCACCGTTTGAATGGGACGACTTATGTCGAATGGCTTTCAAGAAAATAAAGGAGTATCTATCCCATCCTCCGGTGTTGGGGGCACCCATCCCTGGCAAACCTCTTCGACTATACATTGCAGCTCAGGAACCATCCTTAGGGGCATTATGTGTACAGGAAAACGAGGAAGGAAAAGAAGTCGCACTGTACTACTTAAGTCGTACGTTGGTTGGCGCTGAATTGAAGTACTCTCCCATTGAAAAGATGTGCTTGTCACTCATCTTTGCAGTCCAGAAACTCAAGCATTATATGCAGGCTTATACAGTGCAAGTGATCTCCAAAGCTGATCCCATCAAGTACATCTTGTCTAGGCCAATCTTAAATGGGCGACTAGCGAAATGGGCGGTCATCTTAAAACAGTATGACCTTGTCTATGTACCCCAAAAAGCGATTAAGGGACAAGCGTTGGCAGATTTCTTAGCAGATCATCCCATTCCCGATGATTGGGAGCTAAATGATGATTTGCCAGGAGAAGACGTGTTTTACATTGATATCCTCCCTCCCTGGGAAATGTATTTCGATGGTGCGGCTAGGCATGATGGCGCTGGTGCAGGAGTGGTCTTTGTTTCCCCAGAAAAGCATGTTCTCCTGTATTCATTTGTACTTACTCAGTTATGCTCTAACAATGTGGCGGAATACCAAGCGTTTAACTTGGGTCTTGAAATGGCCATTGAGATAGGGATTACCGACCTCAACGTATATGGCGACTCGCAGTTGGTCATCAATCAACTTCTTGATCAATACGAGGTTAAGAAAGAGGACCTTGTCCCGTATCACAGGCAGGCACTACGCCTGCTAGATAAGTTGGAAATGGTCAAGTTAGAGCATGTGCCAAGGAGTGCCAACAAGATGGCTGACGCTCTAGCAAACCTCGCAGCCACTTTGGCACTGGGGGCAGGAGAAGGAATAACAATTCCAGTATGTGGCTGCTGGGTTGTTCCGCCCGATGCTGAAGACTCAGAGGAAGACGTCAACATGATCTGTGTTCTTGAAATAGACATAGAAGACTGGCGCCAACCTATAATTGAGTATTTAGAATACGGAAAACTTCCTAGTAACCCAAGGCATAAGACAGAAATACAGCGGAGAGCCTTGAGCTTCCTTTACTACAATGGAACGCTCTATCGACGCTCTTTTCTTGGCCTTTGGTTACGGTGTTTGGACCTGGAAGAGGCAAAGCAAGCGATGGCGGAAGCTCATTCAGGTGTGTGTGGAGCACATCAATCAGGGCCTAGGCTACATGATCGCATTAAAAGGATGGGTTACTATTGGCCCACTATGGTGTAAGATTGCATGGATTATGCAAAGAGGTGTGATGCTTGCCAGTTCCATGCTAACTTCATACATCAGCCCCCAGAACCTCTTCACCCAACGATTGCATCATGGCCATTTGAAGCATGGGGCCTTGACGTCGTCGGACCAATCACGCCTAAATCGTCGGCTGGTCACTCCTACATTTTAGCTGCCACCGATTACTTCTCTAAATGGGCGGAAGCAACTCCGCTAAGGGAGGTTAAAAAAGAAAATGTGGTCGACTTCATAAGGACACACATTATTTATCGATATGGTGTGCCAAGGTACATTATCACTGATAATGGTAAGCCCTTCGTCAACAGCCTGTTGACCAGCCTATGTGAGAAGTTTAAATTCGCACAGCATAAGTCTTCTATGTACCATGCCCCTGCAAATGGCCTGGCAGAAGCCTTTAATAAAACACTTTACAACTTACTCAAAAAAGTTGTCGCAAAGTCCAAAAGAGATTGGCATGACAGACTAGGGGAGGCTCTTTGGGCTTACCGAACCACATACAAGACGCCAACACAGTCGACTCCCTTTGCTCTGGTGTATGGAGTTGAAGCTGTACTGCCATTGGAACTCCAAATCCCGTCGCTGCGCATCGCCATACAAGAAGGTCTCACAGAAGACGAAAATCACAAGCTTCGCCTAGCGGAGTTGGAGGCCCTTGATGAGAAGAGACTTCAAGCACAACAGAAGCTAGAGTGCTACCAACCTCGCTTAGCAAGAGCGTTCAACAGAAAGGTTCGGCCACGCTCATTTCTAGTTGGGGATCAAGTGCTTGCGCTGAAAAGGCCGATCATCATGACCCACAAGACGGGAAGCAAATTCGATCCAAAGTGGGAAGGACCTTATGTTGTCCGCGAGGTGTACTCAAATGGCGCCTATAAGATAATAGACGGACAAGGGGTTCGGGTAGGACCTATAAATGGCAAGTTCTTAAAGCGTTATTACCCTTGATATAGGATAGTGTAAAGCTCCTAAGTAAGAGCCTAAACTGCTCAGTCTTTAAAATTAAAATCTCATTGTAATACTCCTGGCCCGCAAGAGTATAAACTGTGAACGGCCCAAAAAAAAAAAAAGTTGTACACTCCTGGCCCGCAAGAGTATAAACTGTGTACGGCAAAACAAATATATACAAAATTTATTTTATTGAACTACGTGATGACTTGATCTTATTAGGAATTCCAAAGTTTCCATAAGTACGTAGGCAGCTTGGTAAATCAAATATCAAGTTCAGTCAAATATAATAAAAGAAGAGAAAGCATGGTGGTGATCAAATTTCAGGAGGACACAAAGTCTATTGCAAATATTTGTTGCCAAAAAAAAAAAAAGGATAAGTTGAGCAGAACATCAATCGATGTTCATCCAAGTGTCGGGATTAAGCGCGGACTGTAGTGCTAGTATGTTCTGCTCATGCCTCTCCAACTCCTTGGCATCTTCAAAAGAAAGAGTAGGTACCATCTCAAGGTCGGCAAGAGCTTTAGATTTCACATTAACTTCTTGCTCAGTTGCCTCTAACATGGATGATCGGACCTCGACATCACCCTTAAGCTGGCGCTCCTCTTCCCGGGCAAGGCGGAGTGCGTCCTCCAGATCAACAATCCGCTGCGCCACCCCTTTGAGTTTCTCCGTCACAGCACCAAGGTCTGCGCGCGCAGTGGCAAGGTGCGAGCGCGCAAGATCGACCTGCTCGGTGCAAAGCGCCTTCTCCTTTACCACATCATCTGGGTGGCGGCATGAAGAAGCTGCTTTCTTTAATGATAAGAAGGCTGACACGGCGCTTCCATAATCCTCCACTTTCTTCTTCAAAGGGATTGGATCTCCACAAAGTCGTTCAATTCCTTTATAGATCATTGGGGCACTTTGAAGTTTTCCCTCTACTTCTTCAAATTTCACATTCTTCAAACTGGTCAAATACTCGGAGCCCATCACTCGAATGGCGGCGGTGAAAATACTTTGAGAGCCGGGTCCGGGACAGAAGGAAGTAGTGGAGGGGGCAGCGGCACAGGAAAGCTTTCCCTTCGGATCCCTAGGAGTGCCGACATCAGTGTCAGCAGAGCGTAACCCCCTAGTAACCACATCAAGCGAGTGAGGACCATCAACTGAGTGATGACTCTGAGTAGCTGACACGCGCAGGGCCTCGGTTTCCCTGGAAGCTGAACTCCCAACTTCATAAGGGGATGTTTGCTTCCTCACAATCTTAATGTCCTTACCAATACCGGGGGTCGCCTTGGGGGCAGAAGATTTAGCAGCACGGCTAACATCCTCGAGTAATGGCTCATCGACGATAGGTGTCGCCTCCTGTGCTAGGTCAAACTCCCCAATCTGAATGGAAAGAAAGAAGAGGGTAAGTTTCAAAACATTTCACGCTGGTCAAAATCAAAATAACAAAGCGAAAGGAAATGTCAATAAAAGGTGAGGGAATGATGCATACGTCCTCAAGATTGGCTGGCTCGCCTGAACAGCTCTGAACATCATCAAAAAAGTCATCCCCAAGGTGGATTCTGGCGTCCCTGGGGATCATGGTCTCACGCTTCTTGCGCCCCCATGCCTGAAGTTTGCCTCAGACTCTGGCTCGCTATCACTGTCTGCTGCCAAACCTCGCTTTCGTTCAGCAAGGTGAACTCTCGGAGACCCATGGGCGTCATCATCAGACTCCAGGCCCTCAGCATCTAAATCGGCCACGAGATCCTTTCCTTTCTTCCCCTTGGCCTTCTTCGATGAGCCAACCTCTGCATCTTTGTCTTGCCTGGATGAGCTCGCTTCCGTACTTTTCTGCAGAACGGAAGCGCTAGAACGAAGATCACTGATGGTCACCTTGGGCCACCAAATCTTGTAAGCTGAAGAGATATGTTGATTCAAAGTCAAGGAACGACAGGGAAGAAAGTCCTGGGACGCAGTCCCCAAAAATAGTAGTCGTTTCCAATATAAAAGGGCATTCTCGTATGACACCTCCTGGGTGCGAGGATCTTCAACAAGTACTCCAGGGATCCCCTGGCAAAACCCCAATTGCCTACTGAATCGGTGTGGGCTATAGGGTTCGACATAGAAGGTTGCGTCCCGACAGATAGGAAGAAAGCTATCTCGAAGAGAGATCAGGTAATCTGACTTGTCCAAATCCAAACTCCCATTGTCGATAAGGGTCTCTGATCGGTTCCTCCCCAGCATTAGACAACCTATGTCGGATACTCTGCCTTCATGTATAAGTTCGCGAACATCTCCGAGGTCACTACGCGTCATATGTGACCCGGAGTAACGCACCATCAAAGGGCCTGGAGGAGGAGGTTGCAAGACATGATGAGTCTTGAAATAATGGGCGAGCCATCCATGAAGATAGTGCCAGGGGAAGAATGACCGTGAGTGAGAAGGCTTCGTAGCTGTGGTAAGCCCATTAAGGCCATGATAAATACTGGCTAGCACGGGGACAGCTAGACTGAAAATGGTACCAGATGCCATCAGGCTAGCAGCCTCAAAAGTGCCCGGGCGAATGAATTTCTCCTCGGTCTCTGGAAGTGCAAAAACGCACAGCCAACATGATAAATACGCCGCCAGATAGGTGCTATCCCTCCTCTCTTTGGGAATTCCTAGGCTTTTGAAGACTTCAACTCCTCATGACTCCAGCAAGGATCTTGAGGTTGAATCCGACCACTCGGATTTTGCGTCCTTGTGGGAGTCGAGCTGCGTGGGCAGCAACGTGTTGGTGCATTGTGAATGAGCTTCTTCTTACACCAAAAATCAATCCATGCCTTTGCACTGATGCCTTTCTCATGCATAGGCATTTTTTCCAAATGCCTAAAAGCCGCAAACAGAAACTTGCAGGAGGATGGCATGGTCCTCAGATTTTGCTTGTCCCGGCACTCAAAGGCTTGAAGATAGGGAATGGTCTCATCGTAGACTTTGCCATTAATTGGGAGTCCACCGAGCTTGTGCAAATCCCATAATGAGATAGACATTTCGCCAGATATCGTGTGAAGAGTATTGGTGGTGGGAGACCAACTCTCACAAAAGGCACGCACGACATGTATATCGCGGCTGTAAGAGTAGAGCGAGGCATACACCGCCTCGTATAAAGCGCACCTTCGTAAGCGTGCTTCAAAACAGGAAAGTGCATGCTCAGTCCATTCCCAGAACAAAGGAATGTAGCTGAAGTCGCCGTAGAGGATCATGTTCGGGCCCCACCTCGACTGCCCGGATATGATGCGACGCCCAAGTACAGGGAATTCAGTAAGAAGGCTGGATTTGTCATGATGTGTGCTCTGCAGAAAGTACCCGACAGAACCATCTTCCGCGCCCTTTTCCACCCGGATGGAAAACTTGGACGGAAAGGATGATGGCTCTATAACAGGTGTCTGATTAACTCTTGGCCTCCTCAATGAACGATAGATCTGGAAGCAGCTGCCTGACCGGGGATTGTCGTTTTCTTTATCCACGACAGAAAGAAGTGGCTTGCCGTCACGCTGAAACTCCTTAAGATATACCATTATAAGTCACCTGAGAACAAAATCAAACATAAAGTTAATTCTTTTTCAGGAAAGAAATCAGTAAGCAAGGCGGCGTCTAAACAAAATAGAGGTTAAAGGAGGGTGAAGCGGGGAACAAAATCAATCAAAATGTTTGTTGATTGCCCCGCTAGTTGCTCTTCATTGTTCACACCACTTCCGTGCGTATCAGTTTCGTTCAAGGCTCGTAAGCCAAGCAGCGAACTGTATCGCAAGTGTGGCTGTTCAAGTCTTCACACCACTTCCGTGCGTATCAGTTCCGTTCAAGGCTCGTAAGCCAGGCAGCGAACTGTATCGCAAGTGTGGCTCTTCAAGTCTTCACACCACTTCCGTGCGTATCAGTTCCGTTCAAGGCTCGTAAGCCAGGCAGCGAACTGTATCGCAATCGCAAGTGTGGCTCTTCAAGTCTTCACACCACTTCCGTGCGTATCAGTTCCGTTCAAGGCTCGTAAGCCAGGTAGCGAACTGTATCGCAAGTGTGGCTCTTCAAGTCTTCATACCACTTTTGTGCGTATCAGTTCCGTTCAAGGCCCTTGGCCAAACAGCGAACCGTGTCGCGAGTGGTTCTTTAAACGGCTCCTCAACCTGCACAAGTAACACTACCCCCAAAAAAAAAGAAAAAGAAAAAAAAAAGAAGAAGAAAAGGGATCTCGGCAGTCAAAAAAAAAAAAAAAGCGATCTATCAGCAAGTGAGCATGATATCGCGATATGCGAAAAATGCAAATGCAACAATAAATGAATGCGGTGTTACAACGGCTCCAGCAGACACGAGAAGACTTTCAAGATTATGAAGTGACTTCCTTTGGTCTCATTTCAGTCAAAGTTACTACTTTTACTGCTTATGCAAAAGAAAAAGGGGGGCAAGTCCTTCGAGATCAAGACACAACATTGCAAATTGCAATAAAATGCCAAGCAATAAGCAACTGAGCATCGAGGAAAAAAAAAAGGGTTGCCCAGTTTTGTTCATGGGGGCACGCATTAATATCAGACCAAGTTACTTTTTGACAGCTACTATGTACTACGTGATGCTACGTGAACTTCATCAACATCAAGTTTAGCATCAATATAAGGCCAAGTTATCAACAAAAAAAATCCAATCTTCAAATGCCTTGAAAAAAAAGTGCATGAATCATAGGAGCAGCATAGCCAAAATATTTGAGAGTGTACAACAGCAAGAAAGCTACTATCGTGCAAGCAAAAGAGGAAACCAACACTTTAGTGAAATTTGGGATTTAATTTTCGCCTCCCCACTGCTGAAGGCAGAAACAGAGCATTGCCAAAAAGAAGAACAGAGCCTTCGTCTTCCCCACTCTCCCTTTCTTCCTCATGCATATGATTACAGAACCCAAAGTAAACCCATGGCCAGTTCCCTTCAAATCAAACCCAACCAAAATTTTTAAAAAAAAAAAAAAGAGAGAAAGAGACGGGCCACAGATTATTGCCCACACACAAAAGGGTTGCCCAGATTGTTTGTACCAAAAACTTGGTTCTTGCACATGAGCACACCAAAAATAGAAGAAAAGGGGGCAAAATCATTGCCTCTGTTTTTTTTTTCATTGAATCCGAAACCATCATCAAGAACCAACCCAAGTTCATACCTCAAAAAAAAAAAGACCCAAGCCCCAAAATATGCTCTGAGAACAATCCTGGGCTTGCAAAAAAAAAACAGAGGAAACTTTACCTTTCAAAGCAGGGCCAAAAAATCAAACCGGAAATGAATGGGTAATCCTGGGTTTGCACAAGAGTAAATAGGAGGTGTGGGCAGAGACTCGATGATCTCCTTTAATGACCACGATGGCACCTTTGAATGAGCAAAAGAAATGGTGTAAAAGGTGGCGCCTTTGAACAAAAGAAATGGTGTAAATGATAATAAGCAAAAGACCCAGGGGGGTTTGCTCTGTTGCAATGAAGGAAGTGGGCAATGGAGTTCTGCCTGACAAAAAAAAAAATGGAGAAATGTGATACCTGGACGGTCACCAGTGCCCAAAAATGGGGGTGAAAGTATCAAACTTTGAAGGAGGCTCCCACCGTGAGTGGCAACAGCAGCTCAAACGAAGGGGACCAGCACAAATGGAAATCTCTGGTTTTTGGCATAGAAGTCCAGCAACACAAAGGAAGTAAACAGTGGGCGAAATGAGGGAGAGTTGAGGGCTGTGCAAGGAGGTTGAGTATGATGGTGGCTGTCGAAGCAAGAGGAAGAAGAAGCGTGAGCAGTACCCTGGCATGTGAGGGGCGTGTGTCACTTAAGCCAAGCACCAGACCTAGTTCTGGTTTAAGTAAGTGAAATGCAGCCCAGCCCACGGGAAAGGAGAAGAGGAATGAAACAAAAAAGAGGAAAAAAGGCTGTCTGGGCCCAGCCCAAGCGAAAGCAAAGAGAGGGTGGGAAACCGGAAGTCATATGCGCCTCGCATGGTCTTTTAAGTAAAGTGACCTCAAGCTGGACTAGGTCGAAGAGGGAAAGTCAGGGCCAGGCCCACATATCTGAAGTGAAGAGGAATGCGGGATTACATTATCCAACTCATTGTTCTCCCAATTCTTTGACCCGAAAAATTGTGTGTTCACTCAATCAAATTTTCATGCCTTTCCTTAAAAAAAAAAAAAAAAATTGTCGGGCGAAGATCATGAAAAAAAACAGCCTACACGTGCTTCAAGTAAACAAATCGAGACGTCGGCCACGCTTAAGCGACAAAAAGTCTTGTACGTGACCTTGTCTCGAGGGGGCAATTTGTAGGCACTAAAAATTTGTTTGTGCCATGCCAAAATTAAATTTAATTAATTAATTAGACCAACCCTTTTAATTAATTTAATCAAGCCCAAATACTTACAAGTCAAGCCCAAAGAAATCACAAGTCAAGCTCCAAAGATGAAGCCTAGATGACCCCCAAGTCCAAACTCAACCAAAATTCGAGTCAAAGCCCACACCGAGACTCAGGACGATTACCAAGTCGAGTCACGGCCTAAAGCCCGAACTAAGTCATGACACGGCCAAAGTCAAAAGTCAAAGTCAAAGTCAATGGTCAAAGTCAAAGACCTACATCGGCTCACAAGTCAAACGTCAAAATCGACTTTCAAGTCAACGTCCGGTCAAAGTTCGAGGCGACCTCCAAGTCAACGCTCGACCCAAGCCCGGAAGACTCTCAAATCAAAGTCAAAGTCAAACAAACGAAAGTCAAAGCAGACTAGGGAAAAAGCCTGATTGAAAGGCCCAAAACCTAGGTCAAGGCCCAAAACCTAGGTCAAAGCCCAAGACCCAAGTTAAGGCCTGTCTTGACTTTCAAGGGGGGCTTTCCTATAAATAGGTCCCCTACCCCTCTTTGTAAAGAGGTTGGAAAATCCATCCTTGAAAGAGAAAGAATTAGAGGATTGTGTTCATAGAGATTGTACCCAATTCAAATCAACTGAATTCTATAAAAATTCAATCTTTGTAATTTGTGATTACACCTGTTCTTTTTATTTTGTCCGACTTCTTGTCACTAGCTCTTGATTTCAGTTCTTGTTTTCGTTGTTTTTTTTTTTTTTTTTGGGTAAAAAAAAAAAAAAAAATCAAGAGGGAAGACAATCTAGCAGCTCATAGATATGTTAGTCCAACCCCATGGTCTTGTAAGTAGGATTTGGTTAAAGGACGGGCTAGAGTTAATTGTGGACTTGACTCACTTGGATGTACAGTTTTTGTTAATTACTAATAAATGATAACCTTCCTTTCTTTATCAAAAAATAAAACAAAATAAAATAAGGTAAGTCACATAGCAAGGTTTCCTAAACAACCATTTTGAGAACTGTTTTGCCCAAAATATATTATGTAACAATAGCTATTTTAACTATACAAATGACTAGTTCTTTAAAAAAAAAAAAACACAAGGACTAGTCTTCATATTTGGTATAGTTGGTTTAAAAATTATCTGTTGTAATTAACTTTTATTTTTTGATGGATCCAAATAATTCATATTGAAAAAGAGCAAATGAAGAGTGTTCTCCAAAATGTTGATTGAAATTTACCAAGAAGATGATAATATTATTTAAGAACCATAGAAATTACCACATATTTATCATTAGTCATTTACCTAGAATGCATGTTCTATAAATGTCTGTCTCCTTGATCTCTATTTCTCTTATCTGTTGTTTTTATTTTATAAGTTTAATGCTCCTTCTATATTCCACGGAGCTTGGCAATATTTATGATTTTCATAATTGATGACATTTGATAATAATTGAGTTGGTTAAATAAATTATCCGTCAATTTTTGGTCAACGGTAGAAAATACCATTGAACTTTAAAAGTGAAGTAAATAACCTTACTTATGAAATGTACTTGTTGGTTTTTCTTATTAGCTGATGACATGGATGATAAAACAATGACATGGTTTAATTTTATCATCCACTATGCTGACGTAGCAATGAGATTGATTAATTAACTAATTTAATTAATTAGAAGGAGATTGATTAATTAAAAAACTTCATAAAGATTTATAATTTATTATAGTTTGTCAGTTTTTATTTTTTATTTTCGTTATAATTTTTATTTAACTTTTTTTCAATTTTTTATTTACAGTAATAAAAGTCTAGTATATAAGTAGTTAGTGTACATAATCAGTGCATTTTATTCATATTAAAATTTAGATAAGCCAGTACAATACAAATGATTGGGGCCTGGGAGTGAATGAAATAGCCAAACCCTAATCTATATTAGACTATTATAGAGAGAAAGCTAACTTTCTGTGTTTTGATTGTAACTAATTTTATTAATTAAAGAAAGATCATTTATAAAATCCATAACATTTTATGATTTATTATAATTATGATTAAAATTATTTTATTTTTATAATTTTTATTTAATTGATTTTTATTCAAATTTTTTTGTTTAGTATAATAGAAGTCTAATATAGTAATACACACAATTAGTGTATTTTATATTTTTATTGCCGTTCAAAAGATAACAAAATGTGAGAATCTACAAAAAAAATTTGTACATTTTATTTTAATTAAAAATCCATATCGACATCAATCCATACATTTTATTTTAATTAAAAACCCATATTGACACCAATACACTATTACCATTTCTATACACGCATATGGTATTCATCAATCATTATCACAAAATTTTTTAAAAAAATATGAGAGGACAATATGTCGGTGCAATTGATTTACTTAATAATAGTCCTTTTTTTGTGAATTTGGAATAGTTATAGATATTTATTATTCATTCATCTATTTTAGATTGGAGAAATTCAAAAATTATATGTAGGTCATTAAGCTACACATCCATCTAGTTGGCGCTCCAATTAAGCCATGTCATGTTTTGACAATATGTCAACAACTATCAACTAATATATAATGAAAAAAAAAAGTATTTAATTAGTCAACGGGCATTTGCTTTAATTTTAAAGTTTAGAGGCATTGTCTAATTTTCACTAAAAGTTCATGGGTAATTTATTTTTAGGACTCGATAAATAATCTATCTTAATCAAGTTTACGATATTAAATTTTTTGATATGTATGTTGCATTACTAATGTTTTGAATGTAATACTTCCTCTCTTCCCCCCTCATTATTTACTTGTTATTCCATCTAAAGACACTCCATATTATATGCAATATTTCTTAATTTCAGTATGTCTCTATAATTAATGAGGATTCTTCCCTTCTATATCGTTCATAATGAATAATACTCTTCATGAAAAGACAAATAATCTAATTATAAAAAATCATTCCCATATCCATTGATTTCAGTCCTGATTTCATTTCATTTTGACTTATAAATGAGACACCATCTATTAAATGTGAAAATTTAGAGATTACAATGAATCCACTTTTGGATTCCAAGAATACTAATTTTGATTAATGAGTCAATTTAGAAAGTGATATTCCCAAAAGCTTTTTCAGGCTTGATAAAATACATTTTACAACCACTCATAACCCCTTGTCGCCCCTTGCCGTTCATTTAAACATATATTTAATACTTTGTATTTTATGCTTTAGCGCATACTATTGCTTACGGTTGCTTTGGCAATCGAATTTGGTGGATTTCGGATAACGCTAAAGTTGATGAAGCTGCGGACATTATGGTAGTCTATTGGGCCACATGGAGTGCAAGAAATGAATTGATCTTTAATGCCAAGGAAAGAGAGCTGGTACCAATTGTTCATAGCTTCAAAAACCGGTGACGGATTACAGAGAATATAATACCAAAGTTATATGAGGTTGGAGACATGAGCAGTGTTCCATCTTTTAAGAAACGGTGTTAACCACCTACGAGCTACTATAAGGTGAATATTAATGCATTGACGACTATTGGTGAAATGGAGGCTGGGGTAGGATGCATGGTGAGAGATGACCAAGGAAGAGTTGTGAACGATGGCATCAAGAAGATTGAAGAGGAAGCAGGAGTTATAAGTGGCAGAGGCAGCTCCGACCTTATTCGGCGTTTAAACAGCTAGAAGCACAAGGTTGAGATGTAGCGTTAGAGACAGTTGCTTTGGAAATCATTGCAAAGTTACATAATGGTACTAGGAATTTGACTAAGGCATTAGAAATTTGATTTATTGTTTTAATTAGCTTTTATACAGCCCTGTCAAGAGGAGGGAAAATAATATCTCAACTTATTGTAAGGTTTAGATCGTATGACTAAATCAAAATTAGTTATCCTAAATGATTTTTCATTGGACATTGTTCACCTTCTGAAGATGGATCGAACTCTTGAATCTTGATTAATAGAATCCACCGTTTAAAAAACGGAAAAGAAAAGAAAAAAGGCGAAGGAAACAAGGGGCAAAAGAGGTAAAGTGTCGCGTACACGCAGTAATTGCAGATTGCCTACAAGACTTTCCATCTTTTCTCCCGCCACCTTCGCCTTTCGTGCGCATCTCAAATTTGGCACACTACCACTTTCGCATCCCAACTCAATTTCAAGCAGCGAAATCGACTCCTACAGAGAGAAAGGCAGACAACAACAGAGACAAACGTAGATGGAGAATTTCCCCGTGATAGATCTGAGCCCTTATTTGGATGACCCTTCGAACCCAGAATTGCAGAAGCTTTGTTCCGAGGTCAGTCGAACCCTTAAAGAAACTGGAGCTTTGCTGATTAGGGATCCCAGATGTTCCGCCGAAGACAACGATCGCTTCCTTGATATGATGGAAAAGTACTTCGAGCAACCACCCGAGTTCAAGCGTCTACAAGAACGCCCGCACTTGCATTACCAGGTTTTGCTTTCCTCACTCTCTCTTACTTGTCCTTATTTGTTTAGTGATTTGCCCAGATTCTGTTTTGCAATTTCTGGGCCTTCTGAATCTCATTTGGGTTAAAAACTTAAGTGCCCAGAATTTTATTGTAGGGGTTTCAATTGCGGATTTGATGCCTTTTTCCAATTGCTGGTGGCCTTGATCTCTGTACAGTTTGTGTAAAGTTGGTTAATTGAGTTATTTAGACTTAGCTAGTTAATCGATTGTGGTTCATTCTAGTGTGATGTTTCTGTTGGAGTCTTATTCTGGGATCTTGATGTTTGCTGTGCAGCCTGTGCCTTTTCAGCCCTTTGTCAGTTCAACTATCCAATTCCGTCCTTAAAGCAAAATTCTATAGCGTTTCACGTAATAGAGATTTTACTCCATTGTTCTCAGTAAAACATGCCCGAGTATTTTGGGTTATGTGGTGACCTTTTCTGATTTTTGATTTTTAGGGACAGTTTATGGGGTCTTTTCATGAAATTAGAGAGCTGAATTTTGTATTTCTTTTTTTGTCCGATGACTGCATAGTGTTGGACCTATTGGTAGCATAATGATCGAATTCAGTCCTCCTATTGGTAGTGTCATGCAATTGGACTTCCTTTGTTAAGTCAGAGAAAGATCAATTGATGGATTCTTTGTACATTGACATGAGTGACAGGTTGGAGTGACTCCAGAAGGAGTTGAAGTTCCACGCAGTCTGGTGGATGAAGAAATGCAGAAAAAGTTAAAAGCTATGCCCCCGCAAAATCAGCCGACCACCCCCAGAGGACCTGATCCCAAGTGGCGATATATGTGGAGGATTGGTCCTCGACCATCTGACACCCGCTTTAAGGTTTGTCCTCTCTCTTCCTTGTTTGCTTTCTTCTTTGATAGCACAGCTAGAGTTTGATGATTTTTGGCATCCTTCTCTCTGATATATTCACTATTCAATTATAGGAGCTGAATGCTGAACCTGTCATACCGGATGGATTCCCAGAATGGAAAGAGACAATGGATTCATGGGGATCCAAAATGATATCTGCTATAGAGGTAAAATTACTGTGCTGTTGAAGTTCAAAGTGCTCTAATGCATGATCTTAACATTTTCGCTTCCCTGTGCTAGGTTGTTGCTGAAATGGCAGCAATTGGGTTTGGCTTACCCAAGGATGCATTCACTTCTTTGATGAAGCAGGTGAATGCCTTTTCCTCTTTGCTGTTTCTAGCACACTGCAACATTTTCTCATTTGTACATCCCATGTAATATTTTTCTGGTTGAATGTGGAAAATGATTCCCCAAAAGGCTGAGCTCTGATTCTAAGGTGTACAGTTATGTAATAGGTATTATTTTTTCCTTCCTTCCCTGCAGATTCCTTGGCAGCTTTAGGGTCTCTTCTGTGAGTGAGGTTGATGTCTCTCTGAGGTCTTTGATGCTCTCTCTGTAACCTCATATCGACCTCACTTTTATCTGTCCTCCTGGCTGTTATTGTACAATGATAATGTATTCATAATTGTGCCCTTTAGATAGTTGGCCTTTCTTTCTCTTGTGTATATTATGTATATGAAAGGAGTATCAACCTCCAAATTGTCTTCAGATTTTTGAAATACATATTTTGGATGCTCGTCCCTGTTTCTTCCGTATGCTGCAGTTGATTCTTCTCCTGAGTTGCAATTGTGTACTTATTTAATAAGGCCTCTAGCTGATACATTAGTTTTTGGGATGCATATTCTGGGGACAACAATTACAGCATTCATTTTTACTTTCAGTTTTTGAAGCAACTTCTTTGCATAATTTTGAACGCGGCAATTACAGCATTCAGTTTTGCTTGCAGTTTTAGAAGTAACTTCTTTCCACGATTTTGGACGGGGTTGTGTATGCTTTCATATTCTGTCCATGGATTCAAAATGCGGCCGTTTCACTACGAAACGACCGCATTGAAAGTGTTTTGGGTTGGCCGAACTATGTTTTAGCCGTGATATGGAACATGATTGCCGCATTAGAGCGATTTTTCTATACCGTGATCGAAGCCACAATTGTGACAGAGACTGCATTTTGAATCCTTTTCTGCCATGAATTTCGGATTTTTTCAGTCAATTCCATGCCTAATTGATTTCATTGTTTTGTGCTGAACTTGGTCTGAGGTTTGTACCATGGGGAGGACATACAAGTATCTCCTTAGCTCTTAGTCAGGAATCTGGATATTTTATATTGGATGGTGTTTTTCTGGTGCTATGTTCAAAGCATAGGTGCTTCACTGCTGTGATTCTGCATATACTTTCCTTGTGTGGTTATGTGTTTATGAGTTCACTAATTCAATATGGTCTTGTGCGCAGGGGCCTCATTTGCTTGCTCCAACGGGGAGTGACCTTCGTCGTCATGGAGAAGAGGGAACCGTATTTGCAGGATATCACTATGACCTCAACTTCTTAACAATCCATGGGAGGAGTAGGTTTCCGGGTCTAAGCATTTGGCTTCGAAATGGAGAGAAGGTGGAAGTGAAAGTTCCTGTGGGATGTCTCCTTATTCAGACCGGAAAGGAGGTAACTAAAATATATCGACCAAATCAATAAAATTGAGGATTTTCTTGCTACTGCATGGATTTGGCCTAATAAACACTGTCATGACAAGAATTTTTGTAGCAGTCAATTGACAAACTGTAGACAGATAATAAGTATCATGGTGTCACCCTTTGATGTCTCAACTCTTAATTTCTATTTAGATAACCCCACTTGCTGCATTCTTTGTAAGAAATATTTTACACAATATGTTTGTACTATGCAATACACTCTGCTCAAGCTGTCTGTTAAAGATGAGCCCTTACTCAGACTTTTAATGTGAGATGTAGCAAGTAAGTACTAAGCTTAGCATGCGAACGACTTATCATGTATCCTTGATCATTATGAGATGCTATTCTTGGGAGATAGAGGAAGTAGTTATAGATGTTGCATGCGAACCATCTGTCATTGGTTGTCAATAGTATTGGAGTCCTGGCTTTATTTGAACTGGCAGATACTTTATAAGTTGCCTAATGGCCATAAGAATGATATGCTCTTTTTCATGGAATGCAGATATGCCTTGTCTTTCAAATGTCCATCTTGAATGGCATATGACAAATAGTCTGAAATTTTCGATAATCTGCATTTTCAATGTGCCTAGTCATTCTCACCCGTAATCAGATATTGCTGGTTTTTGGGGCTGGGCCTTATTTAAGTAGACAATGGTTACTTTGAGGGGATGATGCCCAATGCAAGTACACTGTGGCTGTTATGTTCCAGTTCTTATTGACGGGCTTGAGGAAAGCAATAAGGGAGTGTTTACCTGAGATTAAATTTCATGCCGTGCCTCCAGTTAATTATATATTATCTTCACTGTATGAGGAGGTTTAAATGTGAATAGAATTGAACTTGGCCCTAATGTACCTAAGCCTCCAGTCTTCAATACTGGGCCAAGATCTTATTGGCAATACATGTTCCTGACTAATGTCTGTAATGCATGTCTTGTGGTTTGCTGACTGGATGCTCCTCCTGCATTTGTCTTGCTGCATTCTGTTTTACATCCTTTATTTGCTGTTTATTTACATCATCGTTCCATGTGGGTGATCAAATTCACAGATAGAATGGCTGACTGCTGGAGACTGTATTGCTGGCATGCATGAGGTTGTTGTGACTAAAAGGACTCTTGAAGCAATCAGATTAGCCTCTGAACAAAACCGTAGTCTGTGGAGGGTATCTTCTACTGTAAGTGGCCAAAATCAGATAATTCTTTCACTGGTCTGCAAACTCTTGGGGAATCATTCATATGACTGGAAAAACGATCTGTCTGTATTTCTGACTTATCCCCTCTTGTGCTCATATTGTATCCCAGTTGTTTGCACATATAGCGTCAGATGCGGTACTAAAGCCTTTAGGCCATTTTGCGGAGTCCCCTCTTGCAAGCAAGTATCCACCCATGTTTGCCGGAGAATATGTGGAAAAGGAGCTTGCAGTCATTAATCTGAAAGGAAATGCTACATCTTAGTCCTGGCTGGCAGACATTTGTTTTACTTCTTCTAATGGTTGAAACATTATTCCAAGGTTGTTGGGAAGATGTGGCAAGACTCACAGTTTGAGTGTTTGACAGCGTTCCTATTCTGCAAAATCATGAAGAATGGGACAAGAATTGGAGCATCAACCGAGGGTGTTCTATGTTGATTATCTTTAACTATTTATTCCTTGTATCTCTTTTCTTTTCCTGATCCAAAAAAAATGAAAATAAAAAATTTGAATCATGTATGTATTGATACTCTGACTGATCTTTTTACGCAAGATCAGCCAACTTCATTGGGTGACAAATTTGTTGCAATTAAATCTGATTTCTGTTGACCACCGTTATGGTCCGGTAAGTATACTCTGAAAGTTGCTGAAATACTCTTTTTCGTCGTCTCTCACAGCAAGATCGACCATCTTGCTTCATTGACTAAGGCTTTATGTAAAGGCTTGCTTCAATACTTTGAGTACCTGGTATATCTTGCTTGCTCCCCTCTTCTCTCAATGAACAAGTCGCACTTATTCAATGCTAGTTCAGGGCCTTCCGGTGAGATTGGGTTCATGATGGGCAAGGGAGTTGCATGTAATGAGCAGAGTCACACAATTTGAGTGTTCAAACTGTTCAAGCAGGCCTAGTTTACATGGGTCTGTTGAACAGCACAGTTGGCATGAATAAGTTGATTCTGAAGTAGGACAGTAATGCACATTGGCATGAATGCACCTACTCCTATATAAGTCGAGTCATCCTTGTTTTGCTTCCAAGCATAAAGCAGGAATTGTAAGGGTTCTCTATTTAACCTTTTGGGGTGAAAGATGTATGTGCCCTATGGCAAAGTTTTGGCTTCCTTGATTGTTGCATTTGTTATGGTGGGTATGGTACGGCAGGGACACGGGCATAGTTGTGGCAGCACTTTCTTCTCATCACTTGTGCAGTTAATACCCTGCAGGGCAGCGGTGTCCCCTTTTAGCCCGATCCCACCAAGTGAAACTTGCTGCAATGCTGTCAAAGCTCTTGGTCAGCCTTGCTTATGTGTTCTTGTCAATGGCCCTCCCATTTCGGGAGTTGATCGAAGCATGGCTTTGCAGCTCCCTGATAAGTGTGCTATAAGCTTCAACCCATGTAAAGTCTCTCGCTCTCTCTCTCACCCTCTTTCTTTTGGAGTCTCTGTGTGAGTGCGCATATTCTTTTAAAAGTCATTTGAATTTTCTATCATGCTCAGTGCGGCTGATTTGATTGCATGGTACATTTCTGTGATGCAGGTGAATTATCCAGGAGGTAAACAACGGAAGCAGGAGAATTTATAAGATCGAAAGCCAAGGAAATAGAAAATAAAAGAGGTGTTTGAAATGCAGAGGATGGATTAGTATAAGGGAGGAGAAGATGCCTATGATCTGATGTCGGATGGCATTAATAATGGGCAACACATAGCACTTGGATGTACAACAAATCTTCCGTTTATGATAAAAGAATTACACATCATGTGTTTGTCTGCGTGGAAAACCAGAACACCATATTTCTAATTACCCAAAATTGATTGGTTGTCAAATCAAAGAAATTCTCCTATTCATTATGGTTCTGTACATACGCAAGGACCTTATACGTTGATGTTTCTGCGGATAAACATTGATAATAAGGCGGCTACTTTGCGACTGGATTTAAATCTTGATTCCTAAGAAGTTTTATACCGTTGTGAATTCAGGGCTGGACAATGGGCCGGATTGGGTCGGGTCAGAGTGAGTCCAATAGCAAAAGGGGCTGGTCGGGCCAGTAGTTAAATTCTAATGGGCCGCATCGGTAATGTGCCAGGTACCGCCCAGTTTGTGAAAGTGTATTTTGGACTTTGAAACTTCTGGGGTTTAAAAGAGCTGAGATATGGGTTTGATAACCTGCACAAAGAATATCAAAGGCCTAACTGTCTTCGTGGTAACCTGGGTCTATCCATCACTATTGACATTAAAGACAAAAGATCAAACCGGCAGGCCTCAGAAAATTCTACACGAAGGGCTTGAAACAACGAGTAATTTATTGTCTGGATGAAATAAAGAGCTACAGTCTCAGTACAATAATTGAAAAGCTCAGTCCGCAATCTGCCCCGGTTAAGTCTTGCTGGTGTTGGGTTAGAAAGTGAGCCTTCGTAGCAAAAACTTGCTGCAAAAGAGAGAACAAAAATAAGCCACACAAAGATGCAACAATTTATCTGTAACAATTTAAAATTAAAATAAAGCAATTGAAAGACTTAATTACCTAAAAGTGGGTAGTGATGCAAATGTAGTGTTGATAAGTATGATTCAACTTCCAATTGTCAGTTGTCAAACAAATCCTCCCAAGAGCTTTCAATAACATATCCTTTACCTTATCCCTTTTCCCCACATACATGGATAACAATTCTCTTTTAGCCGTTGAACGACTAAATGATACAAAATTCTGATTAGCTTTAGACATAATTCGTCTAAAACCTTGCTCCTCAACAGTTGCAACCCATGTTCAAGCAACAAGTGATTGGGGAGCTGTTCCTAATATTATGATTTAACATATCAGGAACAAAATTGTAAAGCCTTCAAAGTTTAAAGTATCAATATTACTTCCCTAATATAATGCCGAACTTTATACTATTACTGTTGATAATGCTGGGAGTAATAGCACTGCTTGCAATGCCCTTATTGGTGAGTTTCATCAACGTGGTCATTTTCTTTTCTCTCGTGGAGAATTCTTACATGTTAGGTGTGTTGCTTATATACTTAATTTGGTTGTATGAGATGGGTTGAAGGTTATTGGGAAGTCAGTTAAGCATGTTCGAGCTGCTGTGAGGTTTATTAGGCAATCTCCTAGTAGGTTGCAAAGATTTCAAGAATGTGTAGTTGCGGAAAAAATTAAGTGCAAGGCTTCTTTGTCTCTTGATGTTCCCACTAGATGAAACTCCAGTTATAAGATGCTTAGCACTGCTTTAATCTATGAGCATGCATTCACAAAGTATAGCAAAAGAGACCCTTATTATAATGTGGAGTTGGCGAAGGATGATGATGCTAATAGATCTCCGAACTCTAATAATTGGAAAAAAGTTAAACACTTGTTAGGTTTTTTGGAGGTTTTTTATAATGTTACTTTGCGTTTGTCTGGTATTTCATATGTGACATCCAATTTGCTTTTCTTTGAGATTGTGGCTATTCATGATATGTTAAATCAGTTGAAGCAAGTTGTTGAGACCATTGATGCTAATGATGAAGAAAGTGAGGAAATTGAGGAGATTGGATCTAGAGTCACAAACTTTAAAGAAATGGCCAAAAGGATGATGATGAAATATGACAAGTACTATGGCACACCTGAGAAAATGAACCCTTTGGTATATATTGCTCCTATCTTTGATCCTAGGTACAAGTTGGGGGGTCTTGAGATTTCTCTTTATGATTTGTTTGGTGAAGTACAAGGTAGTGATATAGTTTTGAAAGTGTGAGAGAAATTAGAATCTTTGTTTGATAGGTATTGGCAATTGTACAAGCCATTTACTCCTCAAAGTGGGCAAAGTAGCGAGGCACAATCTGAAGTTGAGAAGGGTAAAACATCTAGTGCACTGCCTCTTTTACACAGCAATTAAGAAAGAAGTTAAAGGAGTCAGATGGAGGAAGAGGAATCATCAAGACCGAGTTGCAAAAGTATCTAAATGAGGGACTTGAAGAGGATGAAGTAGAGGATGATGTGTTGGGATGGTGGAAAATACATGGTTCTCGATATCCTGTGGTTGCCCGTATGGCTCGTGATGTATTAGTCGTGCTTGTTTCTACGGTCGCATCGGAGCTGGCATTCAGTGCAGGAGGACATACTCTTGATTCATTTAGAACTTCTTTAACTCCAAAGGTAATTGATTAATTAGTATATTTCTTTGCATTATATTTTAAATTTATAGCTTTTTCATCTTTTGCTAACTTATGAATTTTGTTCGGCTTGATTGTAAGAAGATGGTTCAAGCTCTCATATATGCACAGGATTGGCTTAAGCTAAACAGTAGATTAGATATAGAGGACTATTTTGATGAATTGTGGGACCTGGATAAGGGTAATGCTCAATTTTTCATTCCTTTTTTAATTTGGTTTATGTACTTTATACGATTACATGTTCTAAGTTTTACTTTTTTGTTCTTTTTATTGTTTATTTTAGATCTTGGTAAATTGAGTGTTAAGGATAATGTCATTGATGTGGGCGATACCTTGAACAATTAATATGGAGGTAATTTTCTTTTAATTGTGTTTACTTTACATTATACTACTATCTTAGTGTCTTTATTATTTTTCGTTCCTAATTAATTGTTGGTTTGCATATACTAACTCGATTTTTAATTTATTTCATATACTACTTGAGTAATTAGTTGAACATTTGAGAGCGCGGCATATTCTTGCAAGGAACAAGTCCAAGACAATGGTTTCAAATTTGGAATCGCATTCGCATTGATTTGAAGATTGGGTGACTTGACTCACTTTGAGTAAAGAGCATCATGTTGAACTTTTAAAATTTTGGTCATGTAATGTAATTAACTTTTAGGTTCAGTTGGTGATGTATTAAACTTTTCTTACTTTGAAAGTTGCTTTAGATTTGTGTGTTTGGATGTATTGGTTTGGTAAATTAGTAGGCTCATAAGGTAATGTATTTAATTCGCAGTAATTCAGCCAAGACAAGCATGAAATAGCAGTCAGCAGCTCATTAATATTGGAAGTGAACAGGGAATAAAATAGAAGGCGAAAATGAATTTGGTCCACAGACGGCCCGGTCCGGTCCGGGACCGATAGTGGGCCGGTCCGGTCCTCGATCCGCATATGGAACCTTGATCGGTCTTCGGTCCAGGGCGGTCCTGGACTGATGAGCCCTTTACAGCAGTGAATGTCTGAATGATGAAGCGTAATTTATATTAAATAAGCGTATTCTCTACCTAGTATTTCAAGCACTATTTTATTCCAAATCCTTTCACTCAAACTAACCCTAAATTACCCATAAACATACTACAAAGGCCAGGAAGTTAGTATCAGAGCATAAGTTGGCCTCAAACACCTCACATTTGCGCTATTTTTCAATATCATCAGCACAAGACTTTGCATCAAATTTACTATATAAAAATCTCTCATCACGTCCATTTATGTTTCCAATCATTAGATCCCACCCATTTTCAATGCGAAAAATTATGATTTTTGGAGTGTTGAGATGAAGATTTTTCTCATGTCCAGAGACCTGTGAGATGTGGTGGAAAAAGGGGTGGAACAAAACACAAATGCTCCAAGCATACCAGATAGCCGCAAGGTAGAAGAAAAGAAACTAGGAGGGAGCATGTTGTAGGAGGAGAAGGAAAAAATCATCAAAGATTAAAGTGACCTACAACTCCTATAATCTGTAGCCACTGATGCAATTTTGCCATGAATTCTAACTGTAACACATGCAAATTAGGCATAAAAAACTCTCCAAAAATAATTTCAAGGGAGTACTTAGGGATGTGTTATCAAACTCCAAACTTCAAAGAGGGAATTTGAGAATTTAAACACAAAAATGGTGGGTGCTCCAATCACATGAAAAAAAAAAAGGAACTCTCATTATCTCACAAATTTACATTCTTCTACCCAAATTTCAGTGAAATTGGGTAATGGTACCATTATCTATCAAAAGACAAGGGAACCGTTGCTATAGAGACAAAGAAATGCATTAATTTCATCACAGATGTGTTATATATGCCAGTGTTAGATCAAAATATCTTGAATGTCACACAGATGATGTTGAACGGTTACATCATTCTCTTCAAGGGTCGACACTACTAGATACTTGATCCCTCGAAAAAGAAAATTGAAGAGCACTACCCAAAGGCAAAAGCTTTCCTATGCAATGGTTCTCTTCAATTTCTGCTACTCATCATGCTCAAGGTGAGGAATATTAGCTTTGGCACAGATGATTGGGGCATAGCAACAAAGCAGCCCTCGAGTTGCCGTCAAAGAAGAACTTTGTAAAGGATCTTCCAATTTTATATGGAAATGATAGTCTGTGTGAAGCTTGTCAACTTGGAAAAATAAGTAAGCTACCATTTTCAAAGCAAGGGAGTTAAAGTGCTCATGAGAAGCTATAACTTGTTCACATTAATATATGTAGCTCCATGAGACTCTTTCCCTTGATGGCAACAAATACTTCATCTTATTCGTTGATGATCTCATAAGGATGATATGGTTATATTCTATAAAGGAACGATATCATGTTTTCTCCATTTTCTACAAATGGAAGAATTTTGTGGAGAAACAAAGTGGTTGCCGTCAAAGATGATCCCAAGCGATCGAGGCAATGAATATACATGAGTGTACCTTATCACAATTTTAGAAGTCTTACTGAGGCGAAGATGTTGATTATTAACTTACTGTTGGTTAAGCGCCACGGCAAAATGGAGTTTCAGAATTGAAGAATAGAATAGTGGTAGAAATGGCAAGACGCAAGTTAGAAAAGAAGAGCCATCTAAGTTTTTGGTAGAAGCTGTCTAAACAACAATTCATCTTCAAAACGCGGGGGGGAGGGGGGGAGGGTTGATGACCAAGGTTGTTCAGGTAAAACTCCTATTGAAGCTTGGTCAAGTCAGGGCTTTCAATTAATCATCTCAAATTTTTTGGCTGTTTATACTATGTGCATATTCCCAAGGAGAAGAGAAGCAAACTAGATGCAAAGGCAGAAAGAGGTGTTTTTGTTGGCTACAGTTCTCATTCTATAACATACAAAAAATATAAGCTTGCAACAGAGAAAGTTAAAGCTTGTAAAGATGTAAAGTTTGATGAAGATGCAACTTGGGATTGGGAACACTAGAGACCACAACAAAATAAAGTTATAGCACAAGTTTTTCACACGATGCAGTAACCTGGATGCATTCAACAACCAGAAGCTGAGGTCAATCCACCTTCTTTTGGTCATGGTTGATTCTTTGCTATCCACTTCAACATTCATGAGGCTAAGTCTGAAGGAGAGAAGGAGATATTTACTCCACAAAATCTGGGTTCTTATGATGATGCACCTGTTGATGAAGATGATGGTGGTGATTAATGATGATGAGCTGATGATCTGTGTGATGGTGATGAATGAGAAAATAAGGAGGCATGGGGTCATGTGAGATGTAAGTGAAGTGATAAGGTGGGCTTGGGCCTTTTTTTTCTTTTCTTTTTCTTCGGTTGTACAGCTTATTCATTCTTGTTTGCTCCGAACTTGGCCCGATTTTTGTGCCAAAATATTTATTTTTTTATCTTTTCCACGAAAGAAATAATTTCCAAATAAAAATTCGAAAATAATTATGATGACCAGTAAAAATGAGATATTTTAAGAGTATAGAAGTGTATAATTTTTTTTTATCATACAATTATTTGCATGATTTGGCTAAGTATTATGTGCGTAATTGCGAATTGAATTTTTTAGGTTCTTCGCATATGCAACCCAAATTTGATTTCTTGAATCATTGATTTCATTGAGTTTTATTACAACTTGATGCATGGATTATATTCCCCAATTGATTTCTACCAAAAGCCCTCAATTTATTAGTTGATTTGATTGAAACCTTAATCAAATTTAGGTAAAAAAATTGCTAGCAAACTAGGGCTTGTTTTGGGTGATTTTGGGCTGCAATTTCGATTTTGAATTCGATTTTTTTGAAATCGCTTTTGGATTTGTCTTGCCCACTATCTTTCGAATCAAAGCCCTCAAATTCCATTCAATTGGATGAAATTTTGACCCTCAATTTTGCGGAAAAAACCTGTGAACTTCGGTCGGGTTTTGGATTGAAAAAGGCAATATGTTTTTTTATCACTTTTTGCCATTTTTCTTTCAATTAATTTGTGCATCATGTTGCCCATGAATTTCTAAGTAAAATCCCTCAAAAATATGATGCAATTCGACTTAATCTTAGCCAAATTTTACAAAAAGCTCTACGATAACTGTTAGGGTTAGGGTTCATCTTTTGGAACTCAATTTCAATCATTTTTAGTCTTTTTCTTTCAAAATTGATATGGGATTTTTTTTCCCCTATGAGAGTATCCTCTACTTTCGAAGAAATTTGATGGAAAAATGTTGAGAAATTGCTCAATAAGTCTCTGGCGGCGACTGTTAAGATTGAGTTTCAAAACTCTATTTTTGGCCTTTTTTACCCAAAAGTTTCTGCAGTCGATTATCCAAATCAATTCTATAACATATTTATGATGAATTTTAATAGTCGGATTGGATCAATTTGGTGAAAATTGGCGCTTGTGGTGTCAAATTGCACTTTGGATCATGAGGATCCGTTTCCTCTGCACTTTGGGTTGCTTGACCTAGGCTAGAGGTTAGGGATGAACCCCTTCACATACAGGGCATGTGACCCAAGGGTGTGCCTATTTAGGTGGTTGACTAGAGGGAATTGACCATAAGGGTTGACTAAAGTTTTTCTTTTAACTATTTATTGATTTTTTTTTTTTGGGCAATTATTTTGAAAGGCTTCACATGAAAGTGATTCATTATTGTTGGTCATATGTAAATGTGAAATTTTAAGTAAAAATTTCTCAATACTCTTTTTGTGAGTATATATTTATGATATTTAATGTCTTATTTTGAGAATGAAATGTAGTGTGATACTTTTTTAGAATCTATTATGTTTCTTTATTTAGGCATATATTTAATTCATATTGAATTTTATGTGATATATAATGAGTATATATGCTTGATTGAAATTCAAGAATGTTATGTTTCCTCCAAATTGAACATAAAAGTTATGTACCCTCCCTAAATAAGTTAGGAGAGAGGATATTGAAATTTCTCAAAAATATGTTTTTAAGAATTTTGTTAAATATACAAATTATGCCTAAAATGTTTGACTTCTATTTTCATATATTTGTATGTCAGTTTTTTTTTGAAATATTCTTGAGGTTGACATATCCTCTTTAATTTAACATTTAAGAATTTTTTTGGATATATTTCAATTTGTGTTAAGTGTTGTAATAACTCGAAACAAGACGACGATAATTACATTAAACATTTACCCTTACAACGATGATTGGGAACTATATGTCAACTTTCGACCCTAGGGCCTATATATGTTTGTACATATTAACTGTATCAGTTATTGCCAGATTTCATGGATGTGTGTATGCTAAAATATTAGATGTACATTTACTTTTGTGCTGATTGTAAAACTTTGTATTTTACAAGTATCATGTCAGCTACCAGACTTAGGTCTCTCAATCAGGTTTGGCAATTATAAGAAGAGCAGATATGTATCCATAAGGGAGCATTTTAGGCATATACCAAATACGATTAGTGAATTAGCTAAAGTGGGCTATAAATTGACTGATGAGCAACAAGCTCATGCTATGATCTATTCCCTACATGATGATTGTGATCATACTCTAATGGTCATGTCTCGAAATAAGTATATCATTCCTTTCGAGGACATTAGGTGACTTCTTGAGCTAGAGGAAGAGCGACAGGAGGCCACTGAAATGACAAGTATCGAAGTGCACATGTCAATCTCTAACTTGAGAAATGGTTCTAAAACAAAGAACCAAAGGAGCTGGATTGGTAAGATTGAGTCAATTAATAAACCTAAGCATAACCAGCAAAACGAAGAAACATGTGCAAGAAAGAAGAACCTTGTAGAAGTTAAGTGCTTTAACTGTGACCAAATGGATCACTATGCTCGTGATAGCATTGACCCTAAGAAGGTACTTAGCAATGTATACTAGTAACTCTCGGGTTGCTAGTTTTATTCTTTTTTCTGAAACAAATCCTATGTGGATTGTAGGTTTAGGACTCTGAACCACATAGCTAGGGCCATGAAGTTTTACTAGACTTACAACATGTTCTTACATGGTTTGATGAGGACATATGTGGAGACAATAATTAGGTAGTCGTTAGAGGAATCAGAACATGCAAGCTAGTTCCACATGGTGGTCGATACCTCATTTTACATGATGTCCTACTTGCGCCTAATATTCGCTGGCATATTATTACATTGGTTATGTTAACTTTAGGTTTTCTATTGACTATTATATGCCATAGAGGCTAAGTTGTTTTTAGAGACAACTTATTTTAGCTTTGCTATTGTTAGAGGTTGTTTTCTTGTAATGGATTTAGATATTAATGCCATCAATCCAATTGTTTTTCATATTAGCTTATTCACATAATTGTGGTTATGTGAAGGACTCATCGTGACTAAGCCACTTGAGCCAATAATATATATATATATATATATATATATATATATATATATGCATAAGCTAGTAAAAGAAGATTTGTTGGTAAATGCAAGTAGACTAGCTCACTTATGAGCATTATCTAACAAGAAAAACAATAAAAGGCCACTTATAATGGCTATGAGAGCCGAATTTTCATTGCAATTGATTCTTTCAAACTTTAATGGTCTAATGACAGTGATCATAAGACATAGAGAATCTATGTTCATCACATTTTACTTGATTTGGGCTTGTTTATTTGACTTCATATGAGTCTAAAGTGATAATTTGCTTTAGAAAATAGGTAAGCTTCATTGCAAATTGATCAACCCTAGAGGGTAAGGCCTCAAAGACCAAATCATTGCCAAATGTTCGTTGGCATTATTTAGTGGATGTTGTGATGAAAAGGGAGTAATTTATTAGCTAACTATCCCTTAAAGTTTATAGCAAAATGTTGGTGTAGAGAAAGGATTCAGAATGCTCCTTGACATAATAAGAACGATGGTTACACAAAATTATGAATCTCCTGTTGAGGAGATCTCATTTTGTTGCAATATACGGTCTTGACCTTGTACTTATAAAGTCAATTGATAGCATTCTATATGAGTTAAGAATTGAAGCCCTGTCTGAGAGTCTTTGGACCTCAAGGGTCAATGACCCATGAACACAACCTCTCATATAGAAGTGCCAAAGGGGGAAGGAAGAGCGTCTATATGGGATACTCTAACCTTGAAAGTTTTTTATCCATTGGGCTGTAAGATAGTAGGAGTGCAACTGATCATGAAATTCAACCAAACATACATCACAGTCTAAAGAATGGATCTCTAATAAGGGGGATATAGGTTTAGACTTATCTTTATTAGTCCTTCAAACCATATCAGATTCCTTCATTTAAGTGGGAGGATTTTAATTGATGATGAATAGATTTATCATCAATGCCGACCTTCATCATCAAGGTAAATGAAAGTGATTCTATTCTTGTTTTAATTGGGAACAATGTGACTGATCTTGATTTGAGTGGGAGTACAATCAATCCAAAGAAGAAGGATTTGAGATTTTATGAATTTCTACTAAGACATGATTGTCCTAAAACATTCCTCTTATCATTGGGGTAATGAGGTAAATGAACCTTTCACGATACTCCTACAAGATGAAAATGAGCTAAAATTCTCTTGTCAATCCCTCTAAGGATAAATAGCTCAAGGCAATAAAAACAAAATTGAGTTAGTAAAAGTTAACGAAGTGTTGAAGCTATGTGGCCTTCTAGAAGGACCTAAATAGTAAGGATAATGACACAGTTGACATTAGGCTCAACTTGTTGTAAAAAGATTACACACAACAAAATAAGGATCAGCTACAAAGATTTTTTCCCCTCTTATTGTGTGTTTTATCATAATTTTACCTTTATATAACTAGCATCGCTAATTTTGACCTAAATTCACATCATATGGATGTGCAAATACCAATCTCAAAGGAAATCCAATTGAAGTAGCATTGAAAAGTGTCACAAACATGAGGTTTGTGCATATATAAGGTTAATTGTAACCTTAAAGTATCTTCAACAGATTGGTATACTTGTTTTTCACAATGTGGTTATCTCTAGTGTCTACACCGTGATTGACATCGAAAGGTGCAAAAATAATTTCATAGTCAAGTCATTATATGTAGATGACTTATTAAGAGCTAGAAATGGTTTAGAGTTACTAAGTAAGGCAAAAGGCCTTATCATCATCTAAGTTTGAGATGATTACTATGAGTAAAGTAGCATATGATCTTAAAATAAAGTTTTTGAGATAATTTTCAAAGAGGTTATTCTTTTTCCTATAGAGAATGACATCAAAAGGTCTTTGAATAATCGAATACCCATAACTATGATCTTATTAGTGCTCACATCAACAAATGTGAGACGTTACAGTAAAATGTGCCCACACTCTATTACAAAAGGAGTAATGTGCTGAACTTGCTTTGTCAAGTGTGGTTAGAAGTCTAATGCATGATATGGTGCATACTAAACTTGTAGGTTTAAATAGATATCAATTGGACCTAATACTAGTATAGTGACAGGCAGTTAGCTCATAAGCACCTAAAAGGAAACCCCAATCATGCGCTATTGGTATATAGGCAACAATTTGCATCAAAAAGAGTACAATGATCTTGATCGTGGCATATTTAGATGAGAAATAAACCTTCAAATATGTCTTTCTACTTAGAAATGGTGCTAAAGTGGCAAGATTCAGTCATTTGTTGCCTTGTTATGAGATGAGTCTATGACTCTCTCCTTAAAGGCGCAAGAATCTATTCGGTTAAAGAGGTACTTGGATTATTTGATTGGTGGACCGAATAGTATTGTCTAGTAACAATTTACTGGGACAAGTTGTAATCACATTTACCAAGAACCTTGAGTATTATCATAAGATCAAATGGGTTGGACATGAAGTTCGATTTTGCAAAGGACATGGTGGCACACAAAGAGAGTAAATGTAAAGTATTTTCCTATGAAAGAAATGGTTGCAGAGCCATTGGGCTAGCCTTGGTGAGGGGATGTGCTTGTTGCACACATAAAAGCTTAAGAGTCTTTATAGATGACAACTATGCCCTGGCATGTTGTTCACCAATTGCTTTCTTGACATTTACGAGTGATTGTCTAATATTGTAAACTTTAAATAAGTTATTTTGCATATACTTATTATTAGAATGTTTAAATGTACATTCTTATTCATGGATGCTTATGAGAGTAGACTTGACGCTAGCCTTCTCATACAGGTAACTACCTCCATTGATTTGAATATTAATGAGATATAAAATAAGATTTTAAGTAAGATTATCAAAAGGAAAATTATGAGAGTCTATTAACTTAAAATCATGAATGTCGCCGTGATAATGACAGGTTATTACAGCATATGGGTAAAATAAATCTTACCTTGTCTACCTTGAAGAGGGCATATATGAGTTCAAGTTAATAAGTAGATTTAAAAACTCAGTTTGGACAATAAGGTGTTCAAATATCATTTGTACAACATTTTGGTTGAGAACCAAAAGACATACGCTCAATAGGAAATGAGATAATTCTGTAGCACATATTTCATACCATGTGTGCAGGTTAAGATAAGTTAGATCTCTTCTTATATTTGTTTAAGACCCCATAAGGTCATGACCTCATAGTTGTACCGTTATGATTCCAATAAGTGGTTTAAGACTCGATTCAGTGTTCGTTATCTTAGTGTTTTGCCAAAGGATCATGAATTATTCGATTTGACAGGACATGTCTAGAAAAATAAGGTAGATTTGGTTGACAGTCTCATAAGAAGAGAGATCATTCACGACATCTTATTAATTTATATTCATCGATTGCACTAGTCATGACTACAAGTCATAATTGTGAATATGAAATGTAATGATTTGATGAAATCAAAGTGTGACATTTTCATGAAATTGAAATGATCTAGGGTATTTACATACCTCTAACTACTCACGTATGGTTCTCAACGAGAAGTTATATATTCCTAAAAAATATATAGAATAAAACTCTCACAAGTATGTTGGTTGCATGACATATTTGCTCAGTATAAAGAATGTGCATAAACAATAAAGAAATCAAGTTTTCTCTATGTGGAAATAAGTATTCCCTTATGTATGACTGGAAGATGTTGTACTCAGGTTATTAATCCACCATTAAGGGGTGTGAGCCTAAGTCACATAATGCATTGAAATGCTACAAGGGCATATCAGTAATTTCAACGTAAAACCCTAGGACCTCTAACTAGTCGCTTTGTAACAAACAAGGGCATAGTCTAAGAGACAGACACACGAAAGTGAGTGTCAGAGTTCATGCGCAAACCCTAGAGCTCTTAAGTTGTGGGATCATGAAAGTTCTCCTTTCCATGAGTTCCTTCCTCAACCAGTGATTCAAAGTCAAGGTTTGGTTGTCTTCCGCTACGGGATTAAGTTAAATCTATCTACGCTTAATTTAATACAATAATTTCTTCAACACAAATATATTATGAATTAGAACAACTATCGGTTATTTATGATCTAGAGAGATAGATAGAAAAAAATAATTACCTCTAGAAGAATCCAACATTTGTCCAAGTCAACTCAGCCACACATACACATGCACGCACATACGCACGGACATGGCCACGTATGCACGCACGCATACACACACACACTAACTAATATGGACATGTGCTCTGCATGGTGCCCCACAAAATAGGCGTGAAAAGATATTATTAAAAAAATTGATAGTCACATTATACATTAATATGGACATGTGCTCTGCATGGTGCCTCACAAAATAGACGTCAAAAGATATCATTAAAAAAAAAAATTGATAGTCACATTATACATAATTGAGATTAATAATTTAAAAAATCTATAATGCTAAAGACTCGATCCAAATTTGTTAATTTGGATGTCAGAAAATAATTAATTTTTAAACAGTTGATTCCCAAAGACCAATATTTTGAGCTTGTAAACTTCACCTTTTTTAACACAATATATATTTTAAAATATAAGTTTGTCAAACACCAAAAATATAGATCCACAAAACTATCTCTAATCAAAAAACTATTTACCAAACACCTTTTTAAACTAAATGTCATAGTACTTTCTTTTCTTTTTTTTTTTTTGACTGAGCAAATTTCATAGTACTTGGAACTTCATTTTATTACTTGGAGCTTTAGATATGTAATTTGTTACAAAAACTTACAATGGATGAGAAAACCAAGTCATATATGGAAAGAAAATCAAGCTAAATAAAAAAAAAAGAGAGATAGAGGGTGAGGGATACAAATGAACCAAAAGTTGTATAACAAATGAAACTCATCAAGACAAAATTCAAAACTCAAAAGTTTTGACCATAGTAAATATTCATTTAACAACTTGCTAAATGTATAAGTGGAATTACTAACAACATGCTAATCCTTTTTTTTATAAATAAGCTTAGAAATTGATATACAAACCTTGCAAGATACACATGGACCAAAATATAGCCAACAAAATGCAAAATGACCAAGTTTAACTTTTTTTACCCCCAGTTACTCGTTGGGAATAATAAACCATAGAAAATAAAAATGTCACAGGCAAATTACAATCTTACACCTAAATTGACTGCGACTACAAAAGAACATAGAACTCTATTGGATTTTAACAAACTCATGCTTCTTATCTCAGCTGGCTTAATGTATATTGATTATAATTGACACCTAATTTCTGAAGTTTACAATTGGCTAAAATGCATAAAAAATAGGCATGAACAACTAAAACACATAAGAAACAGAAATTAACCCCTAGGTCATTGAATTTTTAAAAATTTACTAATTGACAAGTTGGCTTACCATTGAGATTTTCTTATATAAATGATGTCTTTTCAAAAAATAGTTATTTGGTTTTTTTGAATTGATGTTAAACCAGTAAATAAAGGTCAAAATCATGATGCAAAAAACCCCATAGAAAAGTGGGGAGGGGACCTTGAATAGTAGGATGGAGAACTTATAATTATAGTGGAAGCTATATGCATTTGTTTAAATTTCAAGTAAGGGGACACCACCATACCTTTACCACATTAATAATTATAGTTTCACATGCTTTCAACTTCTTATCTCCTATGTTTAAACTTTATGCTGATCAATCATGTACCACATCTACCTATACGTATTCAAACATGCAGATTTCAGGTCACACATATTATCTAAACAAAGATTTATAATCTGCCATATTCAATTAGATAAACAACGCCTAGACACCTGATAATCACTTATTGTGTCTCAGTGGCCAATCTAATGAAGGTTTAGTGTCCTCCGTCTTGATTCCTAAAATACATGGAGGCTAAAATGGGA
>JAKOGI010000096.1:17500-172500 GCA_029747015.1 Carnegiea gigantea | reverse complement strand
TACCGGTGAGCCTCGTGGTGCACGTCGTTGCTCTTTTCCGGCAACTTTCTCCCTCACGATCTCACAAGGCGCACAAGATTTTCCGAAGGCTGGCAGCAGCAAATCGGGTAATAAATGGATTTTTCGTTGACAAAGCCACTGGAATTCATGAAAAATCCCAATAGAAAAGCATCAAATCAATGACATAGCCAACCCCATGGACGGAAAAGCATGAATGTTTCCAGTAGCATAACTCGCCAGTGATTGGTATTCAAAGATTGGGAGGTTCTGGGGCTAACAGCCGATAAATTACCCACCACTGGAATCAGCGGTGTCTGTTGCACAAAATCAGGGATCAGCGGTGACCCTGGTAGCTCTACTGTGGTAGGTGGTACTGCAGGTGGCAGTGGTGAGTTGTTGGAGGCCTGGAACTGGGAGGAGAGACACAGTCAAGGCTAAATGAAGGGTGTCATGGGGCTGTGATGTGGCCTCATCTTGTCCCTTAAATTATGATTATGATCTAAGGGTTGAAATTAATAGCCCTTGGTCCTCACCCAAACTGCTAGTTCTTAATGGATACACGCTCGTTCGCTTGCAGGCTCTCTCTCTCTCTCTCTCTCTCTCTTTCTGTATACACACACATACCCACACACGTATACACACACACACACATTAGTTCTAGTTCTTTTCCTACAGATACCTAGAGCCGCTCTCCCATATCCAAGACCAAGATAGCTCAATATTTCTTCTAGAATATGTGAAAACACATCCACCTCAGAATTCCCAAATCTGGTATGAGATTTAGATGCAAGTAATCTTACCCCAATGCACAGATATTAACTTCGAAGGATCCTCTCTCTTATCTCCTTCCTTTCTCGCTGCCCTCTCCAACACCACCCCCCCTTCTGCCCGCGTGCCCCTCCAATAAAATGATTACAGCGCGGGCCAAACAAATGCAGTAGCTTGACTCACTACAAAAATTAGTCATCCAAGGGTGACCCAGTGTTCTTACTCCTTACAAGGCAGGTCCTTTGTTCGTATTCATTCACGGTTCTATCAACACCACCTCTTTCTGCGTCTGAATACTATCAGTATAATCATTAAAACAGTACACAGTATTATCATTAAAAACGGTACACAGAATACATACACACTGAGCAGAACCATTCGTAACTGAAAGTAACTCAATTTGCACTGAGCTCTTGCATGCAAGGTCAGATGACAAAAGTTAAACCTTCCAAAATTTCAATCCCCAGTAAGCTGGGTACTATGCCAATGGCTCTAACAGAACACGTTCCCACCACCGCCCCCCCCCCCCCCAAACCCCCAAAAAAGAAAAAGAAAAAAATACTAGTAAGGTGGAAAATCCCATAAAGAGAACGGGACTAGAGCTAAGCAAGGGATAACTGTATAAGATTAATAGAATCTTCTTTGTTCTTCGATTTAGCTGTCAGCGAAAAATATTCAAGCCAACTTTATCTACGTTTTTCACAAAACCTGTTTAACCAGATGCACCAGCCGCAGCACGCTTATCGTATTCTCCTTGCTCCTCTTTGGCAAATTCTTCTATAAGTTCACGTTGTCTCGGTGTCAAATTCCTGTCAAAGTTGTAACACCAGCAAAGGACCTCACATTCAGATGGGCATACGAAACAAACAATTCTAGACAAGTACGTTCTAGCAGAGTTCAGCATAAAAAGTTATAGCTGAGTATTCAATTTCTAAGTGCTGAGATCATTGAAACATGAAACATGCCACGTGTATGGACATCATAAGTGCTAGTAAATAAGGTGTTTAAGAGAGAATTGGTTAAAGGAACAGGTAAGAAACGATGGGGGGAAAAAGAGTCGATATTTCATTTACCTGTGTCTAGAGTAGATTGATGGAAGCAATGAATGGAGAAGTTAAAAAAAAAAAAAAAAAATGCAAGGAAAAGTCTCTCTTTCCCATATTTGCTAAGTAAGAGACACAGAATGGAAGCTGACATTAAACCCATTGCTAATTTTCCCTCAAAGTTTTTCCAAGATTAGAAGGTAATCAGTGAGCGTTTTCGGACCAATGCTTTTCCTTTGCTACTTATTTTCACTTATCAAAATTCGGAAATGATCCATTTTCTGCTTGATTCACCTCTATTCTCGAGCACCTTTAGTCCAAACGCACTGGAAGGGGGTTAATGGTTAACAAACTTACGTTGGAATGCTGACATTGAAGTGAACATACTGATCGCCAAATGAAACAGAACCCCTGGCTTTAATCCCTGCAGAAATCCAATGACGCATGTACAATAAGCATCCCCATGATTCGAGACAAAAGATGCAGAAGAGTTAAATCACTTTAGGCTTCAGAATACTAACTCTTAGCCAATTGCGTAGCTGTATTCTTAACCAACAGATGAGACAAAATACCGACAAGTGTAGATGCATAGAAGGCACTTCAACACACCGATGGCATCCTAACTTTGAGACATGGAAAACATGTTTTCATCGACAACACTTCCAATTTGGTATTTCAGTAACATTTTTAACATTACTTGATATCTTACTACACTGAACTTGTTCCTCAAAATGCCCAGAATTCACAAAGAAACCATTTTCAAATACTAGGGATATCCACACCTCATTTCGAAAGGGGGTTTGGTTAGTAAACCAATAAGGCTTTTATCCCAGGCCCCTTCAGGTTGTTCATTAATTAAGGTTTGCCAGATTTTTCAAGCTTGACACTGTGTTAGCTTCAATATGTGACAACCATGGAATACAAGACACAAAGCTCCATCTGGTGAAACTACAGAAGGACTCGTAATGTTTTGCTATCACTCATGCAGGCAAAGTACATGAAAATGCCTGGACACAAAACCAATATGCTAGGATGGTGAACTTTTTTCCTAGAAAAGGAGTGATAGCAAACCTCAAAAGTTTTTTTTTTTAAACCAGATGCTGCAACTACTTCCTAAGTACTTTTACCGGAGCACTGGTGACGGTATACCAGTCCATTATAGGTTGGAAAAACGGCTAGCTGGTTAAATTAGAACATTCTTTTTCTTTTCTTGCAGACAACTAGGACAATTAAATGACTGCTCTCACGCATAGATTGTGATTACATCGAACGTTCAAACCAGTAATCCCATGAATGTTACATGACTAACACAGATTGCTTCCCTGCATATAAGAGTGCAAAAATGATCGACATCATCACAATGGAAAGGAACAAGGTACGGAAGAGCAGACATCAATTAATATTCAATGGGTGTGAGTGACAACGGAAACGGATTAATCCATGTATCAATTTAACTATAAAAAAGGACCAACCCCCCCCCCCCAAAAAAAAAATGGTGAGAACTGCATACAGTTTGCTCCTGCTCACCTTTCTTTTTCAGTACAACCTTCTGACCAGGTTGCGTCCCAGGGCGAACCTTCATAAAGGAGAGAGAAGCAGAACGAGAAAGTGAGAACAAATAAAGAAAACCTTATCCTTAACATACTCACATAGGCTGCATATACCTTAAGGACAACATCCCCTGTCAGAGTTGGAACCTGGACAGTCCCCCCCAAAATCGCCTGCATTTGACACAAGGCATTAGCAATTGAACCATGCACAAATAGAAAGTTGTCCAGGTGCTAAAGTACCGATCAACACAAATAAGAGAACATCTCTAATGCAGAACAAATGTGGAACCATGAATTTTTATTAAGAAAGACCAGGAGTGATCAACTGTAAGCACTATTTCTGGTCTACGTTATACATTGAATCAAATCAGATGTCCAAGCTAGGTCTGACCAAACGGAGTGGTTACAAGATTTTGGCTCCAAAAGGGGTTATCGAAGCAGTTTAAATTTTTGGATTGACCTATCCACAACACAAGATGTTCTGCTACGAGAGATTTTATTAATTTTTGGAACCAACAAGCCCTATTTCCCACAGCTGCCAGCAGAGCACATTTGGAATGAGGTTCTAAAGATCTTTAAGTAAAACCGGATATTTTTAAGTAAAAAGCACTTGGCAGATCTCAGCACCTGAACAACAATATAGCTAAAATATGGAATAACAAAATGACCAACCTGTGTAATGCTCAGGACAGAGTCAACATGTATGTCAGAGCCCTCTCTACGGAAAACAGGGTCTTCCCTGACCTGTCCATGAAATTTCACAGTGAGATCAAATGACAGACGACCTACTCATGAAGAACCCAAATAGAAGTGTGCAAGATCAGTACCTTGATGACAACATAAAGATCACCTGGACCATATCCATCAGGGTCTGCTCCACCACTTCTAGATACCTTGATAGTTTCATTATTATCCACACCTAAAATGATACACACATACCAAAAAAATACTTTTGAGAAACAATTTCAAACTCACATACAGACCAATGATCCAACAAGCCCTTACAGCACAAAAACCACAACACACACCCCCCCCCCCAAAACAAGGAAAAAAAAAGAAAAAAGAAATTGAGAGGGGGGGACCACACAGAAGGTAAAAGAAAACAACAATCAGAAGCATTTCTTCCCTTATTTCATTTAATTTTTCTTTTTTTTTGGGGGGAGGGAAAGGGAGGATGTAGAAATTGGGTGGAATATCAGCAATTACCAGGCATGATATCCAGTCTTATAGACTTGGATCCCCGTACCACTCGGTTCCCATTGCAGGTCCTGCAGTGTGACTGTCAAGCACAAATCAATAAAGAAATATTAGATAAATATATGAGATATAAGAGAGTTACTAAATCCATAACTAAAAAGTGAGAACATTACAGTTGAGATAAGAGCATATTTATAGGAAACCATCAGAGGGAAACTGAGTAAGAGCAAATTTATAGGAAACCATAAGACTTCAGAAGCAAACGAATCCTTGAAAATTAAAGAACCCTAAGAATTGCTTTTATAGTTGCACATTGAAAAGAATGGATATCATCTCCTTCATTGCAAGATAAGCGAAAGGCACTAGTTGAAATTTTCAAATTTCAGGCACCGCGGTAAAATCAAGTAACCGAAACAGAGGACAAAACATGTACACTGTATAGCCCTACCTAATGCTCTGTCCAAACACCGAAGAAAGAACTCCCACAGAAACGGCAATCCCCAAGTCAACTGACTCTCCAACAAATTAGAACTTCTCATCTACTCGAGAAGTGCCATAAGAAGGGACAACGCTCACATAATAAAAGAAAAAAAGTCTTTTATCATATGTTGTTAGCACAACTGCAACATAATTGAATGGAGCTCTTCAAGGTCCCCTACACTACAAATCACTAAACCCAGTACTGCAGATGCACAGATTCACTGGTAAAGTACGGGCAATGAAATGTGATAGTAAGGCAGGAATAAGACGTATTTGCAAGAATACATCATTGCCCAAAGTCAACATCCCTGGCTAAGAACATCAGAAATTTGGCGTAAGATTGTGTAAAGCAAATCCAAGGAACAGAGATCCACCCCACATGCACAAAGTGTTTCATCTACTTATATATTTTCCACTCAAGCTAGAAGACCATGTTACTTGGAATATACTAAAAGTATTCAACGAACACACATTAGTTCAGAATTGGCTGAGCAAAATTTTGGTCCAAATATCCATGACAAAACGGAGTCAAGTTCCACAGATGACAAACCAGTCGCGAAAATTATCCAGGTATTTGCATTGCAGTTGCTCACAATATTCATAACATGCTAGCCCTGATTCTTCTCTCCATTTCTTCTTCAATAAACAGATATTGCCAAATTCACTAATCCAAAACAGTCTTAGAATCTTGGCATCACTATTTCTCCAAAACATCAACACAGCACCAATTGTCATTGAGCTCACTATTTGGGTATTGATTCAGGCTTTTCTAGCAGTTTATACTAATTCAATTTCTGAAACTTTAATCATTAAGCAAAGAGACAGGATGGACCATACCGTGTATGTTTTTCCTGCCCCCCCACAATGCATACAAGTTGTCTGCATGGCAATCGGCCCTTTTTGCATGAACATCTGAAATTTGAGAAGGCCAAACATCAGGAACCAGGATACTACACAGCTACATCAACATTAAAGAAATACAAAATTGGGATTAAGTTCACTGACCATGCCTTTCCCTTTGCATCGCCTACATGTTTCAGGTTTTGTTCCAGGAGGAACGCCCGTTCCACCTAAAACATTTACAAAGAACCAATATTGAAGAGTTCAAGAAAGCCCAGAAAATATCAAAAGATGATAGCAGGAAGAAAGACAAATGACGAAGGAAATTATACATTGCCATACCACAAGCTTCACAAGGCAAAGTAGTCTGAAATGTGACTGTTTTGGTGCATCCTTGGACAGCTTCCATGAAAGATAGCTCTAGGGTTACCTTGACATTTTGGCCACTTCTTTGTCCAAACATATCCCCAAATATCTACACTCAGAAGTAACACCACAGAATTCATACCATATAACTATTTTGAGATAATGACAAGAGAACGATCTTACATTTACCACTTCTTAACAGTAAGAATATATAAGGAGGTTCGCTACTCAAGAAAGCAAGCACAATGTCTTGTCCATGTCGCGACAATACGTGTCTACCAGAAAATAACAACTCTCTTGACTAACGAGTGAACGAATTCAACAATCCAACTTCAACTACATCCATTGTATGGACTTCAGGGAACAAACCACCTTACAAAAATGAACCCTACTTAAACCAACATCCCAAGGTTCTATATGTGTAAATAATCAGAGTTCACATTAGTTGGAGTAAGTATTAAAATAGACCAATGCTTTGCTGGGCACATGACTAAAAGGACTGTTAAAAGATTGCAGTGAACTGCTAGTACCTAGCAAAACATGTCATCATGAAATCATGATTCTTTAATAGATAACTCCATGTAAAAATTTAAAAAGAAAATAGCATCCTTACATTAAAAGGGCCACGCCCCCCAAAAAGATCTTCGAAACTAAAATCGCTGCTTTGAAATGGACCAGGACCACCAGCTTCTTTGCCTTGTACATATTGATCATGGCCCAACTACATTGAAAATAAAGAAGGAAACAAATCAATGATCACCCATAATTTGATAAAAGAGAGGTGCACCCATGCAGAAGACAACTAAATAATCAATACAACAAACTCACTCACTCAGTCTCTCTTACCAGAAGCAGCAATAAATCATAAGCACTGAGACAAGCAAAAACAAAGCAAAGATGCCTTGTCATGGAGGACACACATAAAAAGCAATCCGTACACCTATGATTTATTCAAAACCTCCAACAGAAACCATCCTAGCGCTCACACAGCACTAAAGGGAATCTCACACCGAACTCGATTCAACTAAACTCAACAATTATGTCTGATGATCTAATTTTAACCCATTACATGGAAAACCCAAAAGATGTCAAAACGTTCACCAAAAACGTTCCTAAAAGGATTTGAGAATAAATCGCACAAAAATACTACTGGCTTCTTTTGGCTGTTCTACAATATTGTAAATGAATAAGAAATTGACACAAATTACATACAAAAGCTTCTTGAATGTTGAAAACATTTCCTAATTTTTTAAACACTACTCTTCTCTGTCCTGCATCATCTGATTCTCAGATGAAGAACAAAGAAAGCTGACATCCATGCCCCCTTCCATTATTGGCAGTCAGTTTTGGAAGATGTGAACTCAAGCACATATAAGCCAGAAAAGCTTCCATATTCAGAGGTGGCCCTTTTTCCTTTTTTAAGCATAAAATGCAATGGCATAGATTTCATCAACTTGTTTTGTTTCAGGCTTCTTTGTTACTCTGTGCACACAAGAAAGAAGAACAAACGGCCTTCGTGCCTCAAGCAAACCCAAGGGTAGCAACTCCATGGGGCACCTCGAGGCTTGTGCTTCATACGACAGAAGGTGCTATGATTCATGTGCCTCCATGCTTACTCAGTGAAGGAGAGATAAATAAGCTGGAAAGACCATAGAAAGACAAACATTTCCAAATTGACACTTAAAACCCAAATTATATCACATTTCACGTAGAAACCCTAAAGCAACTACATCAAATATCTCCAAATGTTGATTGAACTCTTCGTAAAGAAAACCCTAGCATTCAAAATTGCATGCTCTAATGTTAGATCCGTAACCCTTCAACACCACATAAAGAATGCCGCTCATTCCTTTCTAGTGCACATGAACCTACATAGCTTATTGCCCGTCACTTGTATTAAGTGACGGATCATCTAACCATTTCGTTCTTGCTCGCTCTCCTCTACTTCAACCATGACCATCAGACTCTAACAAGCGGCTAACCAAGTTAGTCTACAACACTACCTCCAAGTATGGGTTCCGCTTTCGCGAGGTCTGGAGAGATCCAGATATAGACAATCTTACCTCTACCAGTATCCCTGCTCATCGAGAGGCTGATTCCAAGAGACCCACAAAACAGGATTTTGTGAAAACATTTCATAGAGAAAGGATTTTGTGAAAACATTTTATAAAAAAAATTAAAGATATACAACAGAGAATGAACTAAGAAATATTAATAACACAGGTGTTAGTAACCATGTAAACATAAGTACAACATAGCAAAAGAAAGTATTATACCTTAACAAACAAAGATAAGCAAACAAATATCTATTTCAAGATGTATGCACCACCTGTATACAAATACGACATACAAAAAAATCCACAACCAAACATACCCTACTGCAACCGAATGACAACTACGAGGCCATCTGTCTGTGATCTAAGATCTTAATCCTATCCCGCCATAGTCTCCTATCCTAAGCTATGTCCTTCGTCAACCCTAGAACTTTCAAGTCCTCTCTAATCACCTCGTCCAAGCTCTTCTTTGGTCGTATCCGACCTCTTTTACCTTCAGAAATGTTAATCCTCTCACATCTCCAATGTTAATCCTGTCACATCTCCTCATTTGAGCATCCACACTCCTCTTCACATGACCAAACCATCTGAATCTAGTTTCTCATCTTATCTTCGATGGGAACCACTTAAACTATGTCTCTAATTATTTCATTCATAATTTTATCCATCCTAGTATAATCACACATTCATCTAATCATCCTCATCTCTGCTACCATCAACCTTTGAAACTGTGTCTTTTCTATAAGCCAACACTCCGATCTATACAGCACAGTATATCTAAGTACCATACTTTGTTTTTTAATCCCACAGGCATCTTCTTATCACACAGCACACCTAACGCATACTTTCATTTTTGCCAACCTACTTTCATGCGCTACTTTTAACTGGTTAATGTCTTCATCAATATCCTCTTTCTATTGAATGATCGAGCCTCGATATTTAAACTTCTAGACCTTTGGTATTGTTATCCTATTAATGCTGACTTCTCCGATTCTCCCCCCATCTTCCTTTCCACTAAAACAACAATGTACATATTCGATTTTTGATCTACTTACTCTAAAATCTTCAGACTCCAGGTCTCCATCGTTCCAACTAATCATTAACTCTCTTTTTGGTCTTATCAATAAAAACAATGTCATCTGCAAATAACATATACTATGATAACCCATCTTGAATCCCCTTCGTAAGTTCATCCATAACCAAAGTGATAACTCAAGAGAGAAAGCAATGGGCAAAGGTTGGGCTTAGATCTAGGGGTTGAAGAGGAATTCAACGGGGAAAGGCATGATAAGGTTGGGGCGGTTAATACAGTTTAAACACAACGAGAAGGGAGGGGATTTCACTAGGGGTGTGCAAAACTAGCCAACTGATTTTTTGGTCTAAAAAAATCCCCAATTGAACTGATTTGAAATTTTGAGTTCAACTCAAATTTAGACTCCAACCGAACTGAATATCTTATAGATGGGTTAACCGAACTGGTTAACCAAACCAAACCATAAATTGATTTTACATATGGATTAACCAGTTTTTCGGTTTGGTTAGTGATTTACAGTTCACTAACAGATATCTTCTTTAGGATATCTAGAGCACAAATGAAGAACTAAGTTTTTAAAAAATTTGGTTTTACAATTTGAAAAGAATCAATAGATGCTCGATATTGCGTAACTAATTTTTCCACACAGGCTGAACAAAATAGGACCAAAACCGAAAACGTTTCCCGCTAATTTAACCAAACTAATTTTTTAGAGAGCATGATTTGGTTAACTAGCTTTCTAGGCCAGTTTTCCCTTTTTTCTGTTTTTTTGGTTTAGGTTGGTTCCCTTTTTACCTCACCCTAGTTTTCACATGACACTAGCAATCAGCACAAAAGGGTAAGGGGAGTTATCTAACCTCTTATTTCCTTTTTCTTTAAATTTAAACTTCTCATCATCTTCTTGTTCTTTAGTCTTATTAGCGAATATTTATTTATGCATAATGTTTTTCTCTCTTTTTTCCTTTTGTGTAATCCACAATATTGGAATTTGTTCTTCCTTGTTTCAAACTTTCTAAAAAATTTACAGTGCAACCTTAAAAGTAGTTTTGCAACAAGTCCATATATGCAAGTGATTTTCCCCCATGGTCCCCACTTTAGATGCACTTTTTCGTACCTCACACTATTTAAAACTAAGAGCTGCTTTAACCCAAACAATCAATCTATAACGATATCAATAACTAAAAAAGCTCTATTTCTGCTTTTTCTAGAAATTAGCCTCCGAAAGCTTAAGTTACATAATGCGTATCTTCCACTTACTCAGCTTTCTTGGCTTGAATATCTCTGCAGACCCCCACCCCCCGCGGATTGACTGACACAGATAATGGATCCAAGGCCCAAGCCATAAAGAAAGCTATAGGAACTGTCCTCTTGTAGCCTCCAGCCCACTTCCCACCCAATTTACTTGAACTAACTAAGGTTGGATACAAACCCCAGGCAGAAATGCTCTCATAGGAAAAATTGCATTGGAAGAAGAGGTGTTCACATGTTGCTTATCAGTAGCACAAGATCTGCATATGCCACCAGACAACCCCCATTTCCAAGTCCTTCTAACGTACAGAGTATTCTTTAACAGCAAACTCTACCAAGGATGCTCTAAAGATATAGAGGCATTTCCATAAGCATACTCCCCAAGATATAAAGGTACCACAGTCCATAGAGATTTTATGTCCTCTGGACAACACTACATCCTTTGCTGCCCTAAAGTGCTGCTGAAGGTGATCAGTTGAGTTGTAGCAACGACAAGTAGTCTGTCCCACTTGCAGGCTATTCATTCCAACACAAGCCATGATTACCCTCACATTTTCCTTCGCCACTTTTCTTACTGCTCAGGATATTGGTTCTAGCCCAATTACATCACATATTTTGGCTGTGTTGGGTCAAGTCATACTCATCCTAATTCTTTCATTGAATTTACCATTCCTTTGTTGAATCTGCCTTGTGTGTCTCTGTTTATGGCAGGACAAAATGGCCAATCAAAAGGGACACTCAATTTCTTCTAGATTCAGATACTCTTTGTTGATTGCCTTCTCAAAGATTTCATGCTTCCTTCTGAGAAAGAGAGAGGATGATTTTTGGCGTAGCTAAAGGTCATGCAACATCAAATCAGCTATACAAATAACTTTCATTATTCAATTGAATCGCATAATCATTTAACCCTTCAACAAACATGATAACAAACTGGTTCATGTATTAAATATGCACTTTAAGCTCTTAGAATTTCAAGTTAAAGTAATATCTTGACGTCATTGCCATATGGCCCATACCATGAGAGAACCCAAAACCGTGCAGAAGACCAGAAGAGTTAAATAGTACCGACCTGATCATAAGCAGCACGCTCTTGCTCATCTTTCAAAACCTAGAGAATACAGTGGGAGATTCTATTTTAGGAAACCAACAAACATGCTAAATATACCAGAGAGATCAAGTTTAACCCGACTGAAGATGTTGGAAACTTACCTCATATGCTTTATTAATCTCCTGGAATTTTTTCTCAGCATCCGGATCATCTTTATTCATGTCTGGATGATGCTGCTTTGCTAACTGCATGTTGTTTTTACCCCCAATACGATTTATACAACAAAATATGCAAATCAGACAAGAATTGAAGAAAGTAGAGCAAGAAATATATATAAATCATCCAAGTTTCCATCCTCAACACTTGCTTGAACCTAGTTCTCACCTTTTTTAATTGCATAAGTGAACCTTAAAATAATAAGGTATACATACCGCGTAGAAAGCTTTTTTGATCTCAGACGGAGTTGCATTCCTGCTCACACCGAGGACTTCATAATAATCTTTTGCCGTAAAAGCTGGCAGCAAAGGACCATGGAAACAGTCAGTCTAAGTTCAAAGGACTTCCAAACCGCAGGAAACGCAGAACAACATATCATGATAAATGGGTAATTGACATGCCCAATTCATCAATAACAAGTTTCTTTCTTTCATTGTCCTTTTGGAAAGGGGGGGCGTGGGGTACACAAAGCGAAAGACAAAGGAAATACCTGTTCCATGAATAAATTTTAGAGAACCGCAGCTACCATTTAGAACCCCAGGCCGCAGACAATTGCAGCCATGACCTGCGCCGTCAAACAAGAATCAAAACACTAAAAATCAGCAAACCCAACAGCCAAAAGAACGGGAAAATTGCATTTAAAGCACCAAAAACCCAAACATGAAACACAAAAATACCTTCATTAATGGTGGGGTTACCAAAAACCCTGCTTACTCTTAATGCAGAACTGCCATATAAACGAGCACCAACATTTGCAGCTAACAGCTCATTCACCTACAAAAATGAAGTCCCTCTTCAACATCGAACACCCAAAACTCAGGAAATTAAGAAAGCAAAAAAAGAGTGAACTGGGTACACACTACAGCAGAGGACTCGTTGAAGCGCTTTAAGGAGAACGAGCGACGGGCAAAGGACCTTAAAATCCGAAGACCATTGGAGCGAACCATTATTGTTCAGGGAAAGAGGGAGCGGGACCTTTGTTCTCTCTCTCTCTCTCTCTCTCTCTCTCTCTCTGTGTGCAATCTGTATCTGGGAGCTATGCAGGGAGGAGGGAATGATAAAACCTAACCAGAAACCCTTTCCAACCCAGAAATCTCTCTCTGTTTTTTGGGTTTTTTGTTTTTTTGGGTTTTTCGTGTTTCCCTGTGTTTCTCTCTTCCTCCCCAAGAGAGAAGGGAATCCAGTTGATGGCGGCCTGCTTTGATCGAAGTTTCTAGGTTCAGTCTCGCAGGTGCTATGGTTCTCTTGGATTGGAGACAAACACACGCTCGTTTTCTTTCTCCTTTTTTTAATTATATATAATAAGCGCCCTTTTTTGTTCACCCTAAACCTTTTTCTTTATTTCTTTTTTTGTCTCTCATTTGAGTTGGTCATTTGCGCAACACGATAACACCTACCAATTTATAAAGGCAAACTTCTTTTTTATTTTTTGAAATTACAAATTATAAACTTTCTCAATAATATATTCCTTATCTGTCTCATTTAAGTTCAACCTCAATATTTTCACCATACAGATGCTCCACTTAGATACTAATAGAGGAGTCGGTTGCATTGAGCGTTCCAAATCTTCTCGACTCTTTATGGAGCTCCATCTCAAGCATATTTGTTAAATACGATATCTACCTTACTCGAAAAGCCCAATCTTTTTCTGCTTGATAATGGAGTCCATACTTGTGTTTATCCAAAATTTTACTAAGCGACAGTTCTTCTCCATCATCCACTTGGTCCCCCCTCCACCACCCTCCCCTTTCCCCTCTTCCACCTAATTGGTGGTCCGTTTATTATTAGTTTAAGAACGATAAGTTGACGAGGGGATAGGATGAGGAAGTGGTGGACAAGAGGGCGGCATTGATCCATAGCTATTGGGGTTGGGGGCATTTTGATCTTACTTGGGGGGAGGGGGCAATTGTGGTGAGGGATAATGAGGGGGTATAGTGGTAATTTGGCGATGGTATAAGGGCGTTGCCAATTTGGGGGATCAGAGGAATTATTCAAGTTATTCTCAATTTCTCATTGAATCATCTCAGGTAACTAAATTCATAAATGATTGTGATTTGTTAAGGTTCATTATAGGCACACCTACATGTAGGCAATAATTATTATTTATTTATTTTTAAGTCTAACATAATTTATTAATGCTAACTAACTTAAACATAGTACTTCAATATTTCCTAACGTATGCGGTCTAAAATAATTATAACACCAGGTTTTAAACCCATGTATTGTAGGGTTATTTTAGAATTTTAGTTCAATTATGATTTTTTTTCAAACCATAGTATTAATTTGGTGATTAGTACTTATTAATGTTTAGTGATTCAAAATGTCTTTTTTTCCACCACATACTGGAATCACTCAATTTTCTTCTCTCTTTATAAATACATCTTTAAATATATTTTTGTAGTGCCTTTAGTTATTTTTTTCTTAAAAGATAAATATATAAGCATTAATTGTATTTTTTTCCTTACAAGATAAATACATAAGCATCTTGTTGTATATGTTGTTGTCGGTGCTATACTAATATGGAGTTCGATGGACTTGATGATAGCACATCGCTTCTGACCTTATTTCATATGAAGTCACCTTAATTACATGTAATAGATTTTTTTATGTGTAGTCTGTCTTTTTTAATCCTGTAAGTCAAGAACTGGTTTAGTGTTAATTTTTGTTTTAATATATTATGTGGTTTGACACTACATGATGCAGTGGAAAATCCAGAAATTAATTCAAGCAGGGCCGAGACTTAAACACACGTGTGTTTTGAAATTTGAAATTTAACAATAGTTATAGAAATGAAATTACAAAGCTAATACAATCAAGGCAATTATCCTTGGTGAACCTTCATGTTTTAAAAGCAATACATGATATCATTATTTGATACTATTTCAAAAAGATCATCTTTAAAATAAGTAATAACAGTATCATTTAAAAACTTATCCGATACTAGTTCAAAAAGATCATCTTGATAATCTTCATAGCTGAGAATACCCTTTCAATAGTTGAAGTGAAAACTGATAAAAGTAAAGCCAACTTCACAAGTAGATATAGGCGAGAAAAGCTCAAATACTTTTTCCTTTGAAGTAATTTCCTTGAAAGCTCACCAATTCCCCTCAAGTCAGAGAGCCTCTCATCATCATGTACATTGATGACAAAAGTATCAAGTTCACAACTAAGTGCCTCAATGCCCAACTCATCAAAATCATCTGGATACAATTGAGCCATTCGAAATATTTTTTCCTTATCAAAATTGGAGAATGAATCTGCTGGGTTCAAACAACCTACACAGAGAAGCAACTCAATTCTCGCTTCAAGAAAGCGACTATTGAGCTCTTACATCTACATATCAAGAATTGTGTAGAACACATCAACACGATAGTAATGTTCATTTGTCACTTTAGAAACTCAGCTGTTTACTCTTTGTCCTCGAATAACATGAAAATCATCCATGACAGGAATCTCAATATCGTACTTGTGACAAAATGCATAAACATTTTCAATCAAAGAATCCCATTCTTGATCCCTTGTCATTTGTAGCTGTCGTTTAGCTGAACCAAACAATGATATAGCATTGACAATGTCTTGATCTCTTCTTTGTGAAGCTTGACTGAGAGCATTTGTAATTCGTAAAATCAATTTCACCAAATGCAACAAGAAAGCAAACTCAAATTTTTGCATGCCATCTAAATCACTTTTGGCTTTGACCCTATCTTCTGGATGATTAGCATAATCTCTAATCACATCAAGCACATCAAGAATTGGGTTGGACATGACAATAATATTGGCAAATACTTTAAAATGAGATCCCCAATGAGTGTTATGATTGCCTGGAGCATTTTTTAAAATAACCTTTCCCACATTGTGATTATATGATTGCCTGGAGCATTTTTTAAAATAACCTTCCCCACATTGTCATTCTTTTTCGCATGAAACTGTAAGAAAGTCTTTAAAAGTCCTTTCCTTCTCGACAATTCATTTTCATCATGACCTCGAAATGGCAATGCAGAAAACAAAAGCAATCTTACAATATCAACTGAAGCATTCAAGCGAGTGTAGTAATCAGACGTAGTTTGCTTTGATTGTTTATCCAACGCAGTCTACATGGATTATTTTTGCATCATCAAGTCTTCACATCGTTTCACGCATTGATTATGGACATTATTTGACCCACCTACATGCATCTTAAATCCTTCTATCTTATTCCAACTCCTAAATCCTTTAGAAGTGAATGTATCTTCTCCAAAATGACTTGAACTTTCATGCTCATTCTTGAACAAATAACAACACAAGCAAAAGGCGGCATCTTCTTTTATGCTATGTTCTAACCAATTATCATACATATCAAACTAAGACTCATTGAAACAACGATAATTTCTAGACATCACTCTTTGAGGAAAGCCATGATTTCGGGGTTGACAAGGGCATTTTTGAATATAAGCTATTCTTACCTCATCATGCTCATTTGAATAATAATGTGAAATTGGTTTTCTTTCAACTGGATCTAACTACAGAGCACTTGAATCAACTCAACTTTTCCCACAAGATGAGGGATTAGTGTTTGCATCAAAATTGGGGTTTGTGTTTGAGTGTTGTATTCGACAGTTTCTTGATTCAAAGGAGAATTTTATATGCAGAAGTTGAAGGAAATGATTTAGTAGCTAACTTTTTAAAATATCTATGCATTTTCAACTGGATAAAAAAAATTTAATTAGGCAAGTGAAGGATATTCTATAATCATAACTAATCAGAAGAGAATCCAAGGAGTGAAGAACACATACAATTACAATTAACAAATGATTTGTAGTCATTTTCATCAAATGATTTCAACAATTGAAACTAATCAAACTATCTAAATAATTCAAGGGTAAACAATTAAAAATTTGACAAAGAAAAACAAATATTAAAACTATTTCTTTGTAGGGTTTATACCGTCAAAGTTCAAATCAGTGGTGGACTATGGGTGGCACAACGGCACGACCTGGAGGGTTGACGGTGGCTGGTGGAGAACACCACCGGCGGTGGACGACTAGGTCTGGGCGACTGAGCATGGTGGTTGCTGGTTCTGCATTTCTGTGATGGTGAGTGAGTAGTGGGGCAAATAGAATGAGGGGATGGGGAGAGGCTCGCAGCCTCACAGGTTTAGTCCGAAGCTTGGGCCAAAAAAGACAGAGAAAGAGAGCTTGTAAGTGTAAATATGCCAGCAACAAGGTTTAAACCTAGGAAGCTTGTGGAAGAATGCCCAGTCGAAGTTCCACATCCATCCCACCATCTGAGCAATCTTCTTTTGATGCAATTGGGTACCTCACAAATTACACATATATCTAACAAATTTTTTTTAACTTAACTAACAAATTTTTTTTTAAGCAAATCGGTTGACCCCACGTACCCACCATAGCTCCACCCTTGGGGTTTTTTTAAATTTAAAAAGGATCATGATTTTTGAAATACCATATTGACGTTGGGAGCAAAGCAGGAAAGAAAACCATAGTATTTTCAGCAATTTAACGTTGTCTTTCTTGAACCTAGGCTTTATTTCAAAAATGCATCATATGGTGACGTGAAATGTAATGTCTAAAAAGTAGTTCTAATATGAAATGTTTAATAATGCATCATATTTATTGTCTTTACGATCTATTAGTTGTCCATTTCCGTTCTCATATTAACATGCAAAAGTAGCATATATTATACTGTTTTAGGTTTTGATTTTCATTTATTCCTTACTATTGTTGTCAACGTGTGTTGTTAATTGAATGTAATGATTTGTTTTTTTTGCATGCTAGTACATGTAAGTCAATAATATATGATAATATTTTGTATTGATTTGTACTACCTATAGAGAAGTATTTTAATTGCAGACTTCTGGTATATTTCATCTGCCTGACTTGCCTGCACTATATAGTGGAGGAATTTATCGATTGTTGTTATTTTAATCTTTAATTGTATTGAATTGTAAAACTCATAATTTGTCATGGTCTATGCATAATTGGAACTAACACTCTGTAGGAGTCTACCATCACTAAAAGATGTATAATGCCATGATTTTTTTAAGGGGCTAATTTGTCGTAATGAAGTTATTTTGAGTGCATGCATACCATCGGTACGTTGTTGAACACCTTTTTTGTGGACAATGCTTCTCGTATATCCTTCATAGTGTTCCTTGTCATGTTTAATGAGAAACTTCAAACCCTCTGTTGAAGTCACCCGTGATGCTGCAACATATTTCAGTGATTGTCACTGACTTTTATTTATAATCATTGCATAGCCAACACGAATAGAAAATAGCCTTCTTTTTAATACAAATGGCCACTTTGTTTCAGATAAGTGCAAAACAATTCTAATGATTATAACCTTCACTCCAACCTTTTTTCCCATCAAAATTTTGTATTGTATAACATATTAGCCCAAATGATTCACCATGAATCTAGTTACATTGCAAAGTCCTTATGAAGGGTTGATGTTTTTGAGCAAGATGACTGGCATGCCTACTTTTAGCCTTAGTAAATGGTTCGACAGTCCTATCGATGTTAGGGCATTCAAAAAATATGTGGGGAACATGTGCAGTTGTTCCGCAGAATCCATGGATCCTTGGCAGATTTCATCACAACTCTCGTATTGTTTGTCATCACCTAGGAATAAGTCTGTCATGTAGTTGTTGATCTCATCTGTTGTTTCATTAAAAGGAGCTAGTATGGCGTGCTCACTAAGGTAAAGATCATCATTGTACTTCATGTCGAATGTTGGATATGTGTTTTGCACTACGTGATGTAAATATTTGTCATTGCACTTCAAAAAATACTCATCTGGAATACAAACCCAAGTTGGCTCTCACTCATCCTCTTTGCATATTGTTGGAACTATGCCATTTCCAATTCTAAAAGCCATTTATTGAATCGTTCATTTTTTGTATCTATGGAGCCATCCATTAACTTGTTCTTCACATGCATGTTGTTTGTTAACATGAAAACCTTGCAATTATCCAAATATATATGATCAATCCATTATTGCTTGCACCATATATGCCTTTTTCCTTTCAATATTACTCATAATACGTGTCTGAAATCACCTCTAAAGAATACAATTTTTCCTCCCAATAGTTCTGACAATCTAGTTTCATCCTCCTTTCTCGCAATGTCTTTCATTATTATCTTGTCAACCGCCTCAAAAGTGATTCTATGATCCATAGGTGTCTCATCCCATATGATAAGGAAGCTTGACAAAGAAGGTCGGCCATTTGTGTTTGCCTTTTGACATTGCAAGTTGAATGCTCAGATAAGTCTATTGGGATACTTAATCTACTATAAAAGGTTTGGCCTCTTGGAATCAGCAATGATGCAATACCTGTTCAAATAAGTAATACTGTTATAATCAGAGTGGTTAACATATATAGTTACGTACATTACTCTAATATATACTTATTACCTGATGAAGCAACAGTTATAACGATTTTCCTTTCGCTTCTTAACCTTGAAGATATTGTGTTATACAGAGATGCCTTTCTCATTCCTCCACGGCTATAGACAAAGAAAACCTCCTCCAATGTCATTGTTTATAACTTCAACAATAGCATCATAAATCTATAACTACTCCTTGTTTAATGACATCTTGAATCTTTCATGTTGCTGTCTCAAAAGTTGAACATCATATCAATCTATTTTCTAGATTAGGCATGTTTTGAGGACTTGGTTGTGGCAATGCACTGAAATCAACCGAACATTTGTCATATCTATTCAAGATCTTTACAATCTCTAGAAGGCAAGGGAATTGATTTGTTCCTCTAACAATATTAATTTTGAATCCTTGTAGAACTTTTTTTTGTCATATAATAAGACCTTAAAAGGCAATGCCACATTGGTATTCTAAAAGAGGCATGGGTTGGATACCTCACAAAACAAAAGGATGGTGATAAATGGTTCATGTAATTGAGATGGCGTGGCATTTGCTTCTTGGATAGCATCATTCCACTCATTATCACCATTTAAAAGTCTCAAAGCATAGTAAGCTTGCTTGTACATTCCATAGGTGATCCCATTGACCATTCTTTTTTCCTCATAGCTCATTGGCCCTTTTGCTGAGTTCAACAAAATTCTGAGGTAGTACTTCTCACTGGAACTTGGATGTATGTGGACAATTCTTTATATACACCTTCCGTAACGTCTTCGCACCCAACATTTCTTTTTCACCTACTTTTGTTGGTATGGATTTCACACGTCTAAGGAATCATTCTAAACAAATTTGCTTAGGAAGTCCGAATATGTTAATTCTCGTGCTTCTGCATCAATGATGGGCATCTTCATCTATTCGGTGAACATAATATTCTCAAGGTCATCTCTTCATATATAACTTGGCAAATGATCTCTCTCTCTTTCAATGTCACTGAATGTTCATGATCCAAATGTACTTCTAGATGTATCACAGATGGATTTTTATATTGTATGTTGAGTTGAAAAATCCTCCAAATAAATTCATAAGCTGATAGACATCGACAACCTAAGTATGTCGTAATTTTATCATCTCCATTGGTTGAGGTACCATTCTCAATTACTATAGCAGCCTTATCAACCACTTTGTTGACATACTTAAAGAGGTGCTTAAGTGCTCTTGTTCTATTGCAGGATTCGGTGTTACTTTGAAAATTAGTATCAATTCTTCATTGTATGAAATAACGTATCGATTATCAAATTCAATATCTCTTTTTTTTGTGGTCCTCGAGAATTTAAACGATTAAATAACTACATATAGCATATTCATTTATATTGAATTTTAGCAATCTGTAGGTTCAATAGTGGGTGGTACTACTAACCTCTCATCGTTATGCCTTCTAGACGTCGGATGACCTGTTTCATCACTAGTCATGTCTGGGTGGAAACTCTTTGGAAACTTCTTTGTACATATTTTCTCTTATATGCATGGTACATTTGCATTATTAGGTCCACATGGCCTGTGCATCATGAATAGCAAGACAACTTTGTAGACCGTTGGATCTTGACTTTCATTAGGGATCTTGACTAAGATGAGCGTATTTATATATGTGGGTGTTATCATATCCTCCTCTATCTCGAGCCACAATAATATGTGTGCATGTGGCAAACACTTTTTCTAGAATTCTATGGTATAGAAGGGTAAAATGTAGACAAATTACTTCAACAGTGATCACATAAAATTGTAAACTACAAATACTTAATAACATATAAATCATTTTGTACAGTTCTTGTGTTTAGTATCCTTTTTTTAAGGTCTGCGGAGTAGAATTTTTTAATAGTTATGTAGAGTAAAATTGTTAAACCATAAGCCTACTTTTAAAAAGTATGAATTTTAAGACCCTATATCTTGTAACTATGTCTCATATGGTCTTACACAAAGGGGTGTAAATTTTTCAGTACATCATTGATGGCCATATATATGTACAACAATGGTTATGTACTAGTTAATTATATTGCGGTGGGAAATGACAATTTAACATGTTTACCTGATCGAGTTTTGCCAAAGTGGAGATCTTTTGTAAACAATTTCAACAGTTGTTCAAGTTTCAACTTGAATGCTCGACAGGCAATATCAGGTCTATCTTCAACTCTTTGTCCTTGGATGTATGCCAATATATGTTGTACTTCTAGCCATTTTTTATTAGATGTGAAAGTAATGAACAAATGTGGGTTGCAATATTTTCTGTATATTGCTATTGCATCCTGTAAGTTTTATATCATATATTGAGGCCCATCAGTGAATGAAGAAGACAACACTATGCATCTACCAATGGACTCACCATCCACGTCTCCCTTAGAAACCACATCACATATATTTCTATAAAGTTCTGATCTTAGTTTTTTTTGGCTAGTCCCCAAGTATTGCAAATGCTTTTCTTCTATTATTGGGTAAGCATCAATTATGTATTGTTGAAATAATCATCCCCCTCCATCATTGTAAATTTTGTCCTTCAGTTAGTTGTTGTTGAATTCTATAGGCATAAAACTCTCTCATAGTGATGCATCCTCTTTTTTTTTTTTTTTTTTTTGCTTCTAGCATTATATCCAATCCTATTATAGTCTCCATCCTCAATGTAAAGGAAAAAAAAATTGGATATTGCAAAGCCATGAAGGATGGATTCTTCTGCCAGTCTGTAATCCATGAGCTTGATGGTCAATTATGATGTCACGTCTAGTACTGCTACATCCAGAGTTGTCAACAATCAAAGCTACAATCTTTGTTGTTGTTGGAGCATTATACTATTGATTTGCCTCATTTCTTTCTCCAATTAGCCTAATATTCAAATTTTTGGGGCAATCCTCCTTTAGTTTGTCTCTAGCCATCCGAAACACTTTTGTGAGGGAATTAAAGCTGTCAAACATATGCATCAGACCTTCGGTAATTTCTTCATCCACTTTGCTTGATTTATCACTCCTACCTAATGTCCCAAGTTTATTTCACACCTCATATTCGGTATCATAGATATACAATTATGCAAACTTTGGCTTGTCATTTTGCTTTGGTAGAGTGACTTAATCATGTCATAATTCTCTCGATTGATTTTGAACACATAATGTCTCGGCTTCCTATTTATTTCCTCGTCTATGCTGGCTCTCATCGAAGTGAAAGTGAAATTGAATTGTAGGCTCTTATGTCATCTCTGAACTTCGTAGCAATCTTGCTTTTTCTATAGTCAAGTAACTCCTAAAGGTACATAGGTGCTTCTTTCAGCTTTTGAAGTTTCACTTTTCCTTTTATACAACACAAAGAAAGCATTAGGTTTGTTGTACTATGTAATTTTTGAATTCTATCTTCATACCACATGATTGCATCTCAAAACTGACAATTGTGGCCAGGGGGTCCAAGGTTGAGATATTGTCTGGTTGACTACCTCTAATATGGATTAAATGCATTAGTCTTTCATGTTTGCAATTAATATTGCTTTTTCTAATCTACTGCAATGAAGATCGTTGACTTATAGTTCTAATATGTCACCTAGGCTAGTTGAAGATTCTTTACTGATAGGAAGGCTTTTGCACCCTCATCATACGCATGGGTCATAGACACGAACTAAACATTTGGTTGTGTTAGTCATATCATAGTTTGTATAAAAACATCTATTAAAGTACAATTTCATTCATTCTAATAATTTGAATATTGGAAAAATTTGTTAAAATTGTTTATACCTCCTTATTTTTGTTGATATGGAACTAAATCCTTTTTTTTCACCAGAAGAGCTTCAATTGAATCTTAAGTTTTCTTCTTCTCTGGATGTCCTCTTTTGGAATCGAGGATTGCACAACATTTCTCTCAATTTTCTTTACATTGCAATTTATCCATCATTTGTAGCGAATACTTTTCTCAAGTCTCTTGTCTAATTATCAAGTAGATGTTGCAAATTGTAGCAAAAAGAATACGGAGTAAAATTACTTAAACATCAAAACAATATAAAGTCGTTGTAGGACAAATAATATTGATGATGCCAATGAGAAGCACCATTATACACTGTAGTAGTAATAGTAGTAGTAGACTACTATTACTAATAGTAACAGTAGCAGTAGTAATAGTAGTAATAATAATAATAACGACAATAACAACCACAATAGTAGTAGTAGTAGTAATAATAATAAAAAATTTACAACGGGCCATCATACAATGTAATAATGATAATATTGCTGCTACTACTTTGTGTGGCTAACGGTGTAAGTAGAACTACCATGCACTATAATTTTTTGTCTATTTACGTGCAAAAAAGGAGAATATTTATTTGGAAAAATTGCCCTTATAGTATGTGTTTTTTTAATTCTGGCAAATAAGAGTAACATATAAAGTGAAAGATAGCTAGTGAAATCTATCAGTACTCAATTGAAAATATCATTTGGCCCTGTTCTTTTCGTGGGTTAATTCTAAAACATCAACCTCAACCTACTTCAATCCACTTCAACCTACTTCAACCCACTTTTACTATTTTAATCAAGTTTAATTTATCACATAAAAAAATTCAACGCACTTCAACCTACTTCAACTCACTTTTACTATTTTAACCAAGTTTAATTTATCACATAAAAAAAATTCAACCCACTTCAACCTACTTCAATCTACCTCAACCTACATCACCCTTTTACCCACCCCAATTTACCCACGAAAAGAACAAGCGCTAATGAGTTAGGCATAAATTATCATAAAATTTAAATGAAGCCTAAGTAGTTAACAGATGATATGTGTACATATATTTTACCTTGTATAATTATTTACTTAAATAAAAAATATAATTGAAATTGCCATGGGACATTCTTTATATTTATTTTCATATAGATGTTACTATTTTCTTTATGTTAACTCACAATCAAGACACTGAATATGTTAGCAGTTGATTTTTTTCAACAATTCAACATTAGACATTCGATTTGTTTATGCGTAATTTTCTATGTACGTAATTGAAAAAAATAAGAAAAATGTGCTACTTTTATTATTGCTTACGTCTTGTCCTTTTATGTTTTGGAGGGGCAGAGGTCTTACTATGTGATGTAGATTAGCAATGGCATGAAGGGGCTTTATTTTCGTTGAGTTCATCACTTTTTAAACGAAGGCGATTAACTCCTTAGGATAACACACATAATATTCTAAAGAAAATTGTTGGATAAATCAAATTTTAAAATAAGAATTTTAAATTGCAATCATTGATAAAGCTAGGTGTAACAATGGATGAGTATTTGTTGCATAAATTTAATTTATTCGTATAATATATTTTTTATTCAAGTTGAGTATATGGGAATGAAAGTATTACAACTTCGAATGTAGAACAGTTGCTTTGTGACACAATCTTGATTTTCCGCTCATTAATTTGGGCTATCTGAGAGATTTGTTGCATTCCTTCATTTTGATTCTTCATGATAAATAGCTGTCTGTTATCCTCGATGCATTATTCATATCCTCAATGCATTTGTATGAATAAATTGCATACTGGTGGATTAATCTAGCCGAACACACGTTAGATGTTTCAGTTTGTTTCTATTGAACAAAAGCATACATTAATTTGATAAGTGAATTTAATTATTAGTTGTCTTGATGCATGTAGAAGTTATTTAGTCTATTGACTGTTGGGATGTAGCATGTAATATGTTCTTCTTTGCAGTATTCATTTTGGAAAGGATGAGATTACAATCCTGCAAAATGTGTAACAGAGACATTCTGAAGTTGAGCACTAATAGATTTTGGGCTAAATATTGGCATTCTATTTTTGTTATAATTAGTAGTATTACATTCAACCTTTTGAGATTGTTTTTATCACTAATTTTATTACTAATTAGTAACGTCTAGAGGCTCATATTTTCATTTGGATTAAGCATGATTGTTTTTCTGGATGAACCGAAATAATGTGCAAAAAATTGTATATTTTTAGAAGGCAATGTTGATATGAAAGGGTGTTTTATAAAAATTTTCAATGCAAAATTTAATAATTATGTTTATCAGTTTAAATTTCTAATATTGATTAGCTTTTGCTAATATTTTCCTAGAAATTTTTTCACAATGGTTGATCTGAAAATCATAATACAAATGTTTCCATCCCCACATGCAACTTCTTTGTTGTATTTTTGAATCTTTCCATTCAACAATGTCATTTTGATTATTTTCTTCTTATTTAAATTTGCGAACAATGTACGTGACAATTACCAATATGCAAAATTAATCAAATTATATTTTAAAAAAGAAGCTAGTTATTACGCATAGATTGATCCTAACAGTAAGTTGACTCTTGATAAGACATAGGTATTCAGATGATAGGTTGTTTGACTCTCAGTTAAGCACTTAACATCAAAAGAATTCATTCAGAGTTCCCAACTTGAGTTCTTTTAGCAAGAAAACGGAAAATAACGCATAAAAAGTCAAAAAACCTTACTTAAACCAAATTAAGCATTTATAAAAATAACTTCTTCACAGGAAAGTCATTTGGACTCAACAAGAGCCTTTTAGAAGAGTGCATGTATTTTTTCAAATATTTGCACCAAGCATAGTCCTCAAATGAGGAGTTTTCAATTCATAATAGATAATGAAATCACTTTCAGGGCATTGGATTCACACGCTAGCGCTCTCTTTAGGCAAGTAATATAACTCACGACTCATGATATCCCTGGGGCATCTCATAGGAGTGGATTTTTATCATCATCATGGTCTACTAGGGTTCCTAGTTCTGGGTCTGCTCCCTAGGAATTAGGCTTCTTGTATACTAAGTCTACTCCCTAAACCGCATCATCCATTTAATCAGTACCATTCTCCTAATCCAAAACATGTTCAACATGAAAATTTCTTCTAAGCATGTAAAATGGGTCTTGTTTGCAAAAGTTAGATTTGCAGCAACCACGGTGGTCATAGGAAGCTAGTGATCGTTGCCTCCACAGAGACCACCAAACCATGCTCTTCTAAAACAACTTGGCTCAGTTATTTTGAAGAGCACATAAGCATATCAAATGCAACTCGTGTTCAGAATGTATGAATAGTTCAAGTGAATATGTTTTACTGAAAATTAACAATATGAACCTTTAATTACAGGGGGAATTAATAGCACCATGGTTGTGAAACAAGTCTTCAAGCACTTGCAATCACACGTATAAGCAAACTCACATTTAAAATGTCTATCGGGGAGGTTATGAAAACTTCGCTTAAAGAATTGAGTGTTATTCACTTCTTTTGAAATTTGGCCTATTAATGTTAAAAAAAAGAAAGGTTTTTGTCCATAAGGTCTTCATCAAGTTTGGACTTTAGTCATTCAAACTCACGCATTTAAACCGTCAACCTTTTAAGCAAAAATTCAATTTCGGATATTTACGCGTGAACAATCCCACAATTACATACATTATATACAACAATAACTTGTGCAACATAAAAGGAGAAAATCCATCATTCCAGGTTCAGGTTCAGGCTCGATTAACTCCATGGCCACCTACGACAAACACTTATCCAAAGTGGAAATGAGACCGCAATGAGTGTAATTCAGGTTCAGTTCGCGTTCAGTTTGATTTAGGTTCAGTTCGAATCAAGTATAGTTCAGCTTTAGTTCGATTCAGGTTCAGTTCAGATTCGATTTAGGCTCATAAATCACAAGTCCTACTTTGAGGTTCATAAACCTTACAGACCCGAACGCCCAAGGTCTCACTAGCTTAGCATGATAGACACATAGACACAGTGATAAAGCCAACAAAAGGGAGGTACGGCTAAACTGGGGCTGCCCTACCTTGTTTACAGAACCAGTTGACTACTGAACTGTTTGGTTGAACCGGATAACCTCTTCCCCCATTTTCAGCTCAACACATTCGCACACACAGAGGCCAAGTAACGACATAGCACACTTTGCACAAAAATTCCAAAGGCCATTTAGCGAATTGACGATCTCTTTAAACATAATATGCTAGTCTAGCTAGACAAATTAAGCATTAAAAAATAGCATTCAAGCATTCATCAATCTGATTCTAACACTCATACCTCGATTTTCCCTGTCAAACACCATCCCAAATTGCGCCTTAAATTCGTGTCAATATCAACTCAAAGTGCTCATTCAAGCCTCTTTCTTTTCCAAATATCCACAAATCATAGTAATTATCATTGAATAATTCCTGAAGTTTCCATGGCCAAACCTTAAAAAACCTTGAAATTAATTACTAGGTTGAAGGAGTAAGAATTGCCCACCTTAGTCCAAGCCCAAGGACCCTATTTTAGGGATGAATTGGGTAATTTGAGGCTGGGTTCAAGTCCTCTCCTTCCCTTATTGCTGACCCTAGCATTGCTGCTGTGCTCCTCTTCGTCTCTCCTTTTCACTCTCCTCCTCTCTCACTCTCTCGCTAGACGTTGGAAAGTGATGGTGTGGGTGTTGACTCTGTGTGTGTCTGACTGGAAGTTTGAAGGCCCTTTTTCTTTTCTGTCGATGTGCTCTCCTCCCCCTTTGTGTGGCAGTAACCCGACAACCCTTTCTTTTGTTTTTTTTCTTTGTTACTCACTAACTAGGCTAAGAATTTGGGGAGGAAATAAATTGAAATAGGTAAAATTCAAATACTTAATAAGAAATATTTGGTCCAACTAGCCATATTCAAAAGCATACATCAAGAAACACAATAAATGAACAAAAATCGCATTCTCCGTTCAAGTAGTCTACATAATCAATTTAATAAAAATGTTAAACCAATTAACGCAGATAATTAGTCCACTAAAAGTAATGACTCTTACACTCTTCTCCCCTGAAAGAATTTCATCCTTGAAATTCTAAAGTCCACAGTTCGGCAGAACATGAGATTCGCATACATATGACACAAACCGCACAAATTCACAATGGAATCCAAAGTCTTACTTTGCAACTAAATATAACTTTTCAATTCGGAAAAGAAGTTTATGGTACCCAGCCTTCTCCTTGTCAATCCTCTTCAAGCGTCTACTTACTTTATTAAGGCACTGAGGGCAACTCACGTAGAAAAGGGGCAAATTAGTTGGCATAGATAATCATATCAAACTTATTTTAAAACGGAAGTCGATGTATCAACTTTACCCTGAAGCAACATGAGTTGAAATTTAAAGACCGTTTTACACACAACTTGCGGCACCAACGAGGGTCCAGTCAAGGCAGACAATTGAATCAATGTCATTCTAGAGCATGAAGAAATCAAAACATTTTAGAATGAAATCAACCAACCATAGAGCTTCTATATTGTAACAACGTAGTCGAGACATCATATAGCATCACACAGAAGTACATTAGTAACAACGATACTCAAAGCCGCGATGACATCACATAGAATCAACAACTCAACACCTCAAAGACCAAGGATAATAAGTAACAAGAACCAATATGATAGGTATGTCCCGGATAACTTACACGTGGTTAGTATATGGAATTATCAATCAACAAGCGAATAAATAACATAGGAAAAATGGTACAATAAAAGCACATGTCAATGGATTATGGAGGCAGGGGAAGTTCAGTACATTCCTAGCACATGAGCCATGAGATCATATTCTTAGGCCTAAGTGCAAACGATCACTAAAATTAGAACATGAGAGGAAAGGAGGCATGTAGCTCAAATAGCGACTCAATGACCATATCGTGCAACCAATCCGTATAAGTTAACTAATTCGACGAACTAAGCCAAGTTCCAAGCTAAGAAAACAATAAAGTTCATTCATTTGGCAATTCATCAGCAAACACATCCATAATAGTTCACCCCAGTAGGCGATATATGTGGTGTAACAATCCTAAAATTTGTTAGATTCTTTCTCTTTTCGTCTTTCTAGATGCATTGAGGTTCAATGCAATTAAATGTTGCCACCCTACAACATGAATGGTGGATTATATGGCAGAAACCAGAAAATATGCCATACAAACAACATCGACCCTGCATAGAATAGAAACGACAAAGTGCAAGCAACAACATCAATCATACGGGACGATGGGGAATTAAACTTATGGAACGAGCGGGAGGAATGTGCTACTATTACTCAAATTTGCAAGCATACATATGAAAAATCTCACTAGTTTTTTTAAACAATTCAGAATTCAGTGAAGGAAAGTACTATATGTAGGATTTTCAAACATAGAAAATGATCACTAATCACTTTTATAACAGGTCATCATTCACAACTAAAGTGATGCATACGTCTCAACATGCACACACTTAGTAGCAACATTCAATTGCACATAGGAACACATAATCATAAGTCTAAATCCATGCATTATCACAAAATGGATGTAAGTCTTGAATTGCAAAAGCAAAACCTAACTCAATAATTAGAAAATACTTTAACACTCCATAATCTTTGAGTTTCATAAATGGAAATAATTTCAATGGTTTCAAGCCACTTCTTTACCAACTTTCGAGTATGTCTGCTCACTCCACCATAGGGTTCGAGGAGCAAATCGTACATAAGAGCACATAACGGGCTTAGGATTAACCATTTCTAACCTTTTGGGTTCAAAACCTAACATATGTGCAAAGCTACATGCACTGAAATAGTTTCTAATGTAGCCAACACTTTGCTAATGTATAAAAGTACAAGTCATTTAACTCGCTTGATTATACAATTAATTGGGTTACTATATTCACAATAATCAATCTATCATATTAGTTAATACACCAAAAACATATTTACCCCCAAAGGTACACCACATGCCATGTTGTCACCCAAGAAACACCTAGATGGCTAAATGAAATGCAAGACTCAGGTTGTGACATGTGGTCGCAGCACCCTACTCTGGTACCATCTGTAACACCCCCACCCTTGGGCGAGAATGTTAGTGAATTCTTAAAATTTTAGAACAAAATGGATAGAGGTCTACTTGAAAATTGACCACGGTCTTAGGCTTATAGCCTTACATTTACGCTTATAAATAATTAAATAGTTGAAAATCCCATCGCAATTTTAATTAAACTTGACAGCTAGACACCGGGATAAGCAACTCTATAGGCCACACACTCGGAGTACATTAGCTACGTAGTTAAATAAAAGAAAAAAATAGAAGATACAACTCAACGAATCACATGCCCATAACAATAGGGCTTACATCCCATACAATTCGACTTGAACAACTAAACAATGGATATATAATTCGATGGTTGGCTCACATTGCCATTCAAAGCAACAATTGGACAATATGTCATATATGATGTCAAGAGTCACACTTACATATTCTCAAAGGAGCTTACAAACAAACGTGATACATCGTTCTAACTCCTTAACTAAATTTTTACGTGCATAGAATTCCTTAACGCTAACTCACAAGAACACATTGGAGAAATCAAGCCAACTCGCATAACTCGATAATGTCCACATGCTTTTCATGAACCCGAGGAAAAGGAAATTAGAGACGAGGTAAGCTACCATATCCTCAGTAGATAATTCACAATCCCGAAAACCAAAACAACTACATACAATAGCATAAGTAGCAGTCACATAGAAATCATGTTTAATATCAACATATCAAACATACGAGACCACCAACACCCAATATCACTTTAATAACACCCATAACTCAAATGACACCCATTTCCAACTTTAGTCCAACGCTCAAAAGCCTTGACCTTGACTAGCCCACAAACGTTGCACCTTACCAGTGATAGCCACGCATTAATCTTACTTAATATCAACATATTACACATACATGACCCTAACAACAAGCTAACTCTTGATAAGACCTAGGTATTGAGAATAATTAGTTGTTCGACTCTCAGTTAAATACTTTACATCGAAAGAATTCATTTAGAGTTACCAACTTGAGTTCTTTGAGCAAGAAAACGAAAAATAATGTACAAAAAATCAAGAGCCTTCACTTAATCCAAGTTAACCACTTATAAAAACAATTTCTTCCCAGGAAAATCATTTGGGACTCAATAAGAGCCTTTTAGGAGAGTACATGCATTTTTCCAAACATTTACACTAGCATAGTCGACAAATGGGAAGTTTTCAACACATAATAGAGAATAAAATCACTTTCAGGGCGTGAGATTTACACATTAGTGCTCTCTTTAGGCGAGTAATATAACTCATGACTCATGGTATCCTCGGGGCCTCTCATAATCAATGGACTTTTACCCTCATCAGGGTCTAGTAGAGTTCCCACTCCTAGGTATGCTATCTAGGGATTAGGTTTCCTGCATATTGGGTCTGCTCTCTAAACTGTGTCCATATAATCAGCATCATTCTCCTAACCCAAAGCATTTTCAACATGAAAATTCCTTCTAAGCATGTAAAATGGGTCTTGTTTGCAAAATTCAGATTTGCGGCAACCACGATGGACACAGGAAGTCAGCGACCGTTGCCCCTATGAAGAACAGCAAATCATGCTTTTTTAAAACAACTTGGTTCACTTATTTTGAAGAGCACATAAACATCTCAAGTGCAACTCGTTTTTAGAATGTATGAACAATTTAAGTAAATATGTCTCACGGAAACCTCCTTAACAGTATGAACCTTTAGTTACAGGGGGCATTATAGCACCCTGGTTATAAAACAAGTCCTCAAGCACTTGCAATCGCACATATAAGCAAACTCAAGTTTAAAATATTTATCAGGGAGGTTCTCAAAACTTATTTTAAGAATCAATTGTTATTCACCCTTTTGAAATCAAACCTATTTATTTAAAAGAAAAAGAAACGTTTTGGCCCCTAGGGTCTTCATCAAGTTTGGGCTTCACTCATTTGAACTCACGCATTTAAAATGTCAACCTTTTAAGCCGAAATCATAAATTCAATTTCGGACATCATGCCACCCGTGAACAATCCCACAATTACATACGTTATGCACAGCAATCACTTATGCAAACATAAAAGGAGGAAATCCATTGGTGCAGATTCAGGTTCAGGTTCAATTAACTCTGTAGCCACCTAAGAGAAACACTTTGCAAAAGTGGAAATGAGGCCACAACGAGTTTAATTCAGGTTCAGTTCGATTCAAGTTCAGTTGGAATCTGGTTCAGTCTAGTTCGATTCAGGTTCATTTCTGATTCGATTTGGGCTCATAGATCACAAGTCATAATTTAAGGTTCATAAACCTAGCAGACATGAGACATCCAAGGTCTCATCATCCTAGCATGTTAGACACATAAACACTATGCACACACCATCGATACAAAGCCAACAAAAGCGAGGTAGGGCTGAACTGTGCCCAGTTTACAGAACCAGTTCACTACTGAACTATTCGGTTGAATCGGATAACCTCTTCTTTCATTTTCAGCTCAACACATTCACACACACAGAGGCCAAGTAACGATAGACCACACTTCGCACAAAAATTCCACAGACCGTTTAGCAAATTGACGATCTCAATAAACATAATATGCTAGTCTAGCTAGACAAATTAAGCATAAAAAATAGCATTCAAGCATTCATGAATCCGAATCTAACATTCATAGCTCGGTTTTTCTCGTCAAACACCACCCCAAATTGCACCTTAAATTTGTGTCAATATCAACTCAAATATCTCATTCAAACCTCTTTCTTCTCCAAATATCTACAAATCACAGTAACTATCATTGAACAATTCCTCAACTTTCCATGGCCAAACCTTAGAAAACTTTGAAATTAATTACTAATTTGAAGGATTGAGAATTACCCACCTTCGTCCAATCTTAGGGGCCCGATTTCAGTGTTGAATTGGGCAATTTGAGGCTGAGTTTCCTTCACTGCTGACCCTGGTGTCACTGATGTGCTCCTTTTCCTCTCTCTTTTTCGCTCTCCTTCTCTCTCACTCTCTCGCTAGATGATGGAAAGGGATGATGTGGGTGTTGACTATGTGTGTGTCGTGATTGGAAACCCCCCCTTTTCTTTTCGGTTGATATGTTCTCCTTTCCCCCCTTGCATGCAGTAAGCCAGTAGCTCCTCTTTTCTTCTTTTTTTTTCTTGGTTACTCACTAATTAGGCTAAGATCTTGGGGAAGAAATAAATTGGAATATTTAAAATTCAAAGATCCATGTACTTAATGAAAAATATTTGGTCCAACTAGCCATACCCAAATGCATACATCAAGAAAATACAACAAATTAACAAAAATCGTATTTTCCATTCGAGTAGTCTACATAATCAATTCAATAAAAATATTAAACTAGCTTACGCGCATAATTAGTCCACTAAAAGTCATGGTTCTTACATTTTTATTGTCCAGTAAAAAAGTGAATGATGATATGCCGACAAGAAGATAGGATTATCATTGTTCTCCCTTGCATATGTGACTCCACATTCCTGCATACTCCCCCTTGCTCAACTGATTCATTTTATAAAACTAGTCTGGACCTGTGCTGTGCACGGTGCATATTAAAGTAGACATTTCATAACATATACTATGTAAGTAATGAATCGATAGCCATTGTAGACATAGTTGATATTATAATTTAGGGAAGATGATAGAATAATCAATGAAAAATATATGTGGATAGCAACTTGATATATAATCATTAGGATGAACCACTAAAAACCATATAACTTAGAAAAAGGTCTATAACAGTATGATAGAAATAGTAGATAGTGATTATGATAAAAAACACGCCAAATAACATGATGAGCAGTCAATCCATCACGCCAATGACGAAGAATCTACCTCCTCCTTCTATAACTACAGAGAAAATAAAGTTTTGGAAATAATTTGAATAACAATAATGGGGTTGAAGTTTATATTTACACGTGATCTACCTGGTGTACCTAACATTGGTCTTTCGTAAGTAATAAATCTCTTCCTCCTAATAAGCTGGTGCAATAAAAGGATAGGAACTTCTACTTCATAGTGACGTGGGGGCTCCATGATAAATACCCATGGTTGACCTATGTAATCATCCATAATCGCATAAAACGATAGATAACCATATGACTGTAGAAAATATTAATACAGGATAGTTAATAATAAAAGAATAAATTGTATTAAATGTGATACGTAGGGAAAACTATAATACCTGCGCCGCATACACATCCAACTGGGCAGTCGTCATATGCAAAAGAATTCGAGCATCCTCATGAAGAACAGTAAACTCTCTACAACCTATGTTATCTTGCAAGAGAATTCTGAAGATAAACCTATAATTTTAAATAGCACAGGACGGTTATAATAATGCAAACATGTATTTGGAAAAGTAGAACAAAGTACATAACAATAGGCAATCAAGTACGCAAACCTCTTTTGTGTCAAATTTAGAGATTGACATGTACAGTAAGGCACATTCAGAGCGAATATGTAAGAGTGATCACTTTTTTTGCAATTGGTGTGGGCATCATAAATGAACGGGTGAATTTCAATGACGTACGCAAAAAGTCGGCAATATCTGACCTGCATATTGTGAACTGTAAAGATTATTTTTTTTAAAAGAATATATGTAAGCAGAAAGTTACATTTGTAAGGGAAATTTCTAGCCTACATTTCGCATAGATGCATATTCATATAATCTAATCCTTTGAGCGGCGAACAACTTCTCCAGATTATACATACGTAATGTTCTCTTACGCATGAAATCAAAATGGGTCATCACACCCCTAGTTCCAGAGAACCTAATACATGTAAGGAGGGTAACATGTGTGAGATCAAGTGTTTATAACTTGTAATGAAAATGGAAATTAAAACTAAGGTTATTAGTTGTATATACCATCCTTCAAAGTCTTCTGTTACTTGAATGTCCGAGTTGATCAGCAATCTACTAATTGGTAAAGTAGAAACCGATATTCCTAAAAGTATATTGTATGGAAGAAAATATATTAATAAAGTATACCATCATAGTGATGTTAAACAATTTAATAGGTGAAAGTGTATCAATTGGATGTGATGGTACCTTGATAATCTCTAACGTACACTCTAAAAGCAAGAAGTATATTTTTAGTACCCAAATGTTGCTGAAGATGGGTGTCCTTCACTTCTGCGAAATCTCCCCATAAAGTTAGCCTTAATGGGCGCATCCTACATACAAGAATTAGATGTAGTAATATTACGGAGAGCAACATGCGTTAATAGATAAGGAAAAATCTATACTAATGGAAATACATACTACATATTAGAAAGTAATAATTCGCACCTTACAGTGCCTCTATTCCTTGTCATTTTTAAAGGAGATATTGCCACTGCCATGCCGATAACGTCTAAATAATAAAAGGAATTGAAAATTTTATAGATACTTGAGAGGAAATACATATAACAATATAGGTAGTTAAGTTCACCGTGTAAATTATATGTACCTATAACATTGTCACGTGTTCGTAGACGTCGAGGGACATCAATGAACAATACACAAGGTGGTAGGTGCTGGTAAGGAATATCAGGACAATCCTCAACCACACTAAGAAGTCTCGATCTCGGTGTAAAAACCAACTTCAAATTATTGTTGACCACATTCCATTCTCCATTTGTCGCAGCATCAACTCAGAGCCCGGAGATGTGGTAAACTTTGCCAGCATTGAGTATAGATCGCCATTGGTTAATTTGAGCATCGCTTTTTATGCTGGCGAATATCTCATCACACTATAAAACAATCAACTGCATTGATAAGCAATATACTTGTACATGGTGGGAAAATTTTTAGCAACTTCAATAAACCAATACCTGATAGTCCATGAATATAACTTTCCACAGTGTGTGTTGCTCATATACTCGAACCATCATTGATCGCATGAGTCGAATAATTAGGGTGACCGATCTATTGCAAGGGTTGATGGCACATAGAGGCATAGAAGTATGCACTAAACCTGACATATCTGTAACCATTAATAAAAGAAGAAAATAGATTAATATAATCCAATGTAGTGAACACATCATAAGAGCAAATGTAATCTATACTATTGTAAATAAAACCATTATTATATGGAAGAAAAGGGACTAACCAAGCATCAGGAATGCCATTAAAAATTTCACGGTAGACAATATTTTTAGTCATATTATGAGGCACATCCCTTTTGTTGCAAATTAAGTACTTCAGCCCTGAAGGAGAGGTGGTGCGAGATATGGCTACATATAGTTGACTGTGGGAGAACACAGGTTTTAGAAGATAAACTCCTCCATAATGTAATGTTTGACCTTGACTTTTATTAATAGTCATTGCAAAACCCAAGTTCAGAGGGAATTGCCTTCTTTTCAAGGCAAATGGTGAGTCCTTAGCTGAAGGACTTAAGTCAACTCATGAGATAGTCACTACTTGCCCAATATTTCTTCCGGTCAAGATTTTGGCTTGGACAACCTTAGTACCAAGTCTTTTAATAATCAAGCGAGTGCCGTTGCATAACCTAATTGATGGGTCAAGATTTCTCAGTAGAAGAACAGGGACACCAACTTTCAACTGTATTTCATGATTCGGGAATCTCGAAAAGTTCATACCATGTAGCATCTTTGGTGGATTAATGTCATCAATAATAGAATCAATAGTAGTTGGCAAGAATGTGTCAGAACTTAGGTATGTACGGCTACTACCAGGAACCATTGATAGAATCTTGGAATTTATTTCATCCACATCAGTGTTTAAGGGGGCCAATATACAACGGTCTTGAAAGTATGACTCGTCTCTGTATCTTTCCACCAAACCTGGGTACACAAATTCGATCAAGTTTTTGAGGCTGTTGGTGTCATTCTTAATGAGAAATTCTTCAGGAATCTCTATCCAATCCAGTTCAGTACCACCAAGAAATGAGTATCCTTGCACACGACCATTACCAACATTCAAAGTCCATTTTGCAAAACTTCGCAACTGCTCATGTTCATTGTCACTTAAATTTGAATGCATGAGCCGCATGTTGGTTCTAAGATGTTGAATATTGCAGTAAGACCAAAATGCTACCCTTGATATTGAAGATGCAACAATATCTACTCTGGTGCCCTTCTTAACAATAGGAAGTATTTGCCTGAAATCACACCTCCAAAAATGACCATTTTCCTCCCAAATATTTGGTTCCGATTGCATAGATCTCGTAAAGACGGCTCAACTGCTTCTACCATGTAGCGATGGGTCATGGGAGCCTCATCCCATATCATAAGTGATGTTTTCCTAATTAGCTGTGCTAATTCAGACTGTTTAGAAATAGAACATGTAGATGTCTCATGAGCATTAATTGGTATCTTAAACATCGAATGAGCTGTTTTTCCAAAAGGTAATAATAATGCAGCTATTCCTGAGGATGCCACGGATAGCACTATCAAGCCTTTTGATCTAAAATGTGTTACAATAGTTTTCCAAAGATAGGTTTTCCCAGTCCCCCCACTGCCATAAACAAAGAAGTAACCTCCTTCTCCATGTTCATCAACGTGAATAACAGATTAGAAAACTCACATTTGATCTGTATTCAATGTTGATAGCAACATCTCAAGGTTATGTTTCTCTTGTTCTTGATCATAATGAAGCTGCTCTCTGATAAGTTTGTTACCAAGTTGACGCAGCAGATTAGGTGAAGGCAGAGGCATAGGAGGGAACTCCCTTAAAGATCTACCATTCTTATTCAAAATCATCTCAATTTCGTAAAGTCCAAGGTCTTATCGTTGTTCCACACTAATCTATAAACTGTGATCTCTGAAATCTCTTTGTATTCGTCTCTGTAAATCATCAGTGAGGTCTTCCCAATGTTGTTCCCACAATCGATGGGGGTTAGACACTTCTGAGAACATTAGTATTGAACAGAACATACTTCGAAGTTTAGCCCCTGTTGCCCATAGGGATGCTTCTGCTAGTGTCTCATGCCACTCATTAGCATCATCTACCAGTCCTCGTGCCAAGCAAGCTTCCTTAAAAGTTGAATAGAAGATTCTGCTGACGGTTCTTAGATCTTCATATGACGTAGCTCCCTGAACAATGTGTAACAACATTCACAGATAGTATCTCTCGCCCATGTTTTGGTGAGCATAGGGCAATCGACCGATGCATACCCTTTGTTTTCTTTTAGTCCATTTCGTCATTCCTTTGTTCCATACATAATAAGAAGGGAATGTTATGTAAGTGTGACATCTTGCTTCGGTATCTTCAATATTCGCAATGAACCATCCTATAAGCATGGTAACCCTATGTGCTCCTTCTTCCACAACCCTATGAAGTTCATCATGATCATTGAATACAACATGTTGTTGCCCCACCAAGTGGTACTGCAATAGTTCAATAGATGGATAATACTACGTGATCTCGAATTTAAATATTCTCCAAACAGCATCCACCGGTGACACATAACGACAATCCAAGTACGGTTTAATTTCATTGACATCTTCATAGTTAGAAGGACCAATTCCATGTTCAGGGTTATGGATATTATCTTCGAGGACTATGGTTGCTCTGTTAGCTCCCTTATGCATGTATTTGTTAAGGTACTTAATGACCTTCTTCTGTGCACACTGCTCAACATTAATATGCGTCATATTTCACACACAGATCACGGTTATATGGTATTACCCATCTGTTGTCCATTCTCTTACCACGAATCGTTACACTTCGACCATCATCCCGACGCTTGTATTTCACAAAATCATTTTCTTCAATAATGGTCATATCACAAAAAGTCTTTGGGTAATGCTCTGTGCACGTGTTACCATCTATGCATGGAGCGTACGGGATGTCAGTGCCACATGGACCATGCATCATATGTCTTGTAACAGTTTCGAATGCGAGGGGGTCTGTGTTTTCATCAAGGAGCTCTACACATATTATACGGTCGGTATCTTCGGCACATGTGAGCTTATCTTCACTTGCAAGGGTTAATAATATATGGGTATGTGGTAATCCCCGTTTTTGGAATTCAATAACATGTATATCTACATATGTAACAGAGGAGTATAGGTTATGAGGATTTAAATAAATGACCATGAATAAAGTACGATTGAGATTTTAGAATCTCTAAAGTACATGAAATAATTAGATAACAACAATACCTGCTATGACTTTGCCAAAAAGATTTCTCTCTTTGAAGTCTTGTTTAAGCCATTTTAGCCTTACGCGAAATACTCGAGCAACAATATCTGGTTTGTAATTCGCATGTTGGCCTGGTTATTGTGCTAAAGCTTCCTGGATTTCCAGCCAATTAGGATTGCAAGTGAATGTGATAAAAAAATCTGGATAGCCTATTTGATTACAAATGGCCATTGCGTCCAGAAAATATTGTCTCATATAGTGTGGCCCACCTGTGAATGAAGCAGGTAATACTAACCTTCTCCCCACTGCATGGGCATCATTTTCACCAGCAGTAATAGCATCTTGCAAGCCACTGTATAATTCTGCACGAAGTGTACTTTGGTGCTTTTTTATATATAGTAACCTCCAAGCCTCAATCGCAGCATAACAATCAACTATAAATTGAAGGAACAATCTACCGCATCGAAGTAGAATGTTTCCTTCATCAACCCTAAACTGTATGAAGAATGCATAAAATTCCCTCATTGTCACCGTTCCTCGAGCAGTGCTTGATCCCCCCACATATGCAATGTAAGCTGTCCAACCATCCGTTCCATATGGGAATAGGAGTGGGTATTGAAGAGGCATACTCGCTGTAAACTTCCACCTATTTTTTGGACAATAATATCCCGGTACTCTTCGCCTCCAACGTCACCTCCGACTATGAGAGCTGCAACTTCATCCACAGTGGGCAATGCGTACTGTCTTCCAGGACGTGCTTTAATAATGTGAATGCTTAAATTAATCACATCATTAGCCTCAAAGATATCACATGCATTGCGGAAGACCTTCATATAAGGATTCACAGTATCGAGCATATGTTGTGAATCTTGTAAGGTTTCCTCATCAACTCCTCATTCCCTTTGTTGTCTATTTAATGCGCTACATCAATTTCGCACTTCGGCATGTGTGTCATAGACATATAGTTGAGCAAATTTGGGCCGTTGTCCTTGTGCAGGGAGTAAAGATCCAATTTGGTGGTAATTGTTGCCACTTATTCTGAAGGAGTATGGATCATACCTCTCCATTACTGAGTAATCGATAGACCCATCCATTGATGTGAATGATAACATGGAGTTATACATTCTTATATTTTCAAGAAAATTGGGGTCATTCAACAATGTGTCTAGCAGTGAGGAGGCGGGGGCAACGCCGGCAACATAACACGTCCACTTTGACAACAAAGCATGAATCGAGATTGTGAAACACTACCTCTTGCGACTCTCTCATCCAACCACATGGCCGCGTGACAGTGCCCACAGGAAACTAAAGTTCCCGTGAAATTCCGACGGTTTACGAACCTTCTTGCAAGTGGAGTGCTACGTGCAATTGCTAGTTGAATTTCTCTAGATTGTGACTGATACTGCTCATGTTCTGTGATGAAGTGCGATTGGGTGTGATCTGGATGACACTGGCTAAATAGCCTCCATCTTGCGTTTTGCCGGGCAAGTCTCGCTCGAAACCTTCTTACAGTGATGTCACCACTTCCGGTTGGGGCTTCCATCACTACTTCAGATAAATTATATGCATTATTATTAGATAAAATTTTATCATTATGGTGTTCAGTGAAGCAGATTTAATTGCACAAATAGGCTATTTAGGCTCTGTCCTTTTCGTGTTTCAATTGTAATTTACCCACTTTAACCCACTTCAACCTATTTCAACTCACTTGAAAAAAAATACCAACTTCAATCTACATCAACCCACTTCAACTCACTTTAACCAACTTCAATCCAACCCTATTTTTTATTTTTATTTTCAATTTTTATTTTGTATTTTAAAATTTTTGTTTTTATTTTGATTTTTTGTTATTTTTATTATTTTTTTATTTTCTATTTTAGTTTTTATTTTCTTAATATTTTTTGTTTTTAATTTTTGTTTTTGTTATTTTTAATTTTTAATTTTAATTTTTAATTTTTTATGTTTTTACATTTTTGTTTGTTTATTTATTTTTTATTTTGTATTTTGAATTTTTAAATTTTTATTTTGTTATTTTTGGTTTTTGTATTTTCTAATTTTTTTTCATTTTTTATTGTTTAAGTTTTTACTTTTTATTTTTTATTTTTGTTTTTTACTTTTTTTAGGGTTTTTAATTTTTTGTTCTATCTTTTTTTAGTTTTGTTATTTTGTTATTTGTTATTCTTGTTGTTTTTTTTAAGTTTTTAATTGTGTTATTATTTCCATGTTTTATTTTTTATTTTTATTTTATTAGTTTTTTATTTTTTGTAGTTACTTTTTCATTTTTTATTTTTTATTTTTTTGAGATTTTTCGTAAGTTGCTTTTCATAGGTTGTTTTTTGGGAATAAAAAATTTAAAAAATTAAAAAGAAATAAAAACAATAAAAGAACAAAAACAAAAAAGAATAATATAAAAATAAGAAAATATAAAACAATAAAAAATGTGAAAATAAAAAATAAAAATAGAAAACAAAAAAATAAAAAAAAGGAAAAACCAAAAATAAAGAAATGAAAATCAAAAATAAAATTAAAAATTAAAAATTAAAAATAAAAATTAAAAAATAGAAAATAAAAAGTAGAAAATAAAAAATAAAAAATAAGCAAGAATAATAAAAATAGAAAAATAAAAAATAAAAAATAAAAATAAAAAAGTAAAAAGTAAAAAGCAAAAAGTAAAAAAAAAAAATAAAGAAATAAAAAATAAAGAAATAAAAAATAAAAAATGACAAATGACAAATTAAAAATAGGAACTACAAAATAAAAATTTGAAATTTGAAAAAATATAAAATAGAAAATAGAATATTTAAATAAAATAAAAAATTTAAAAAATCAAACAATAAAAGAATAGAGCCTACTTCAACCCACTTCAGCCGACTTCATCCTTTTACCAATCCAATTTACTTACGAAAAGAATAGAGTCTTAGTAACATGTTTTCCCCTACATTGTGTGTTATTATGAAGTACAGATTTGGGAAGTATAGCAATGTTATTTACATCATAAATATTGTGATAATGTACGTAGTAACCACTGCATAACATGGAATCGAAACAAAAAATGATATGCGAACATAATGAGTATGGTAATACCACAAACTAACCTCCACTAATACGAATATGAAGGGCAAGTTTGCCAACAAAACCTGCAACTGAAGAATATCCAGTAAGAATGAATATTTTTTTCCATCAATAATTGAAAGTAGTATTTACTACCACAAACTGGTCATCGTTGTAAAAAATAACTCTACAATCATATTTACATTATTTTGTCATATTTGAATTTTTTAAATTAGAATTGAATTATGTTGATTAGAATACAATTTATTCATGTTGTATTTAGTGCGACAGAAAACTAATTGTTGGTTATGTTGATTAGAATACAATTTCTCTTATTTGAATTTTTAAACAATAACATAAACTAATGCAGTTTATCTTATTTGAATTTTTAAAAAATAACCCTACAATCATATTCATGTTGATTACAATACAATTTTTTCACATTATTTTTAAAATACTATCGAATTCATGCAGTACGGAAAATAAATATGGAGAAAATTTAGATGATTGTTGGATTATTTGTGTTTAATTTTTTAGAAATTTGAATTATTAACGTCTAATAATCTATAATGCAGAGGTGACTCATGCACTCATACAATGGTGGGGGAAACGCGTTCGTTATTGTTATTGGACAAAAATTTTTGGCAAAGTATTGGAATTTTAGTCGAATGTAAACTACTACAGATGCAACTGTAATGGAGAGGGGACTAAATTAAGTGCATGTGGTCCATGGCTTGTGTGAACCTTCATGGATATATATCATATGCACTGCAACAGTGACAATGAAGGTGTGTTTAATTTGTAATTAATCAAAAAAGGGAGAAAAGAATGGTACAACGAAATCCACCATCACCTTGTGAACGTTAGTTTGCCAATTTTCTGAAAGGATGTTGATATTCAGAATAATGAGGTTATTAATGTAAGTTACATTTTCAATTATCAAAAAGTATGGAAAAAAGTAAACTTTGGAAAATGTAATTAGTTACACGTCTTTCCAATTTGGAATTTAACTTAGCAAAATATGTCAAGTTCATATCCAGGAGGTCATTCTTTGTAAATTAGCATTGACATTGACGGAGTCACCACTAATCAATAATAGGAATAGGAATGTAAGAAAAAGTCAATGAAGCACCTTGGGTGCCAAATCCAACAATATTATGTTATCAGAATATATAATATTCTGCTAGACTGCTAGTACGTCCGAACACTAGAATATGCAGAAATGCAATAATAAGTCAAAATATGTTATATTAAGTAAACTAATTCAAAAAAAAAAAAAATGAAGCACACATTGCGGTCTTTCATTAAACTAATTTGATAATGAGAACAATAACACATATATACATGTATATGTTTCGAATTTGTAAAATTATACTTGTAAAAATTCCCCTAATCCTAACATTAAAAAAAATCATAAATATACTAAAAGGTGTTCACATGTGAATATTTACAACAATACCAATGAACTTATATGGATGAATGTGGTTATTAATTTACTTCCCTTGTTAGTTATCGAATATTAATTTTATTAACCTATTTAGTGCCTTTCAACATAGCATTAACATTCAAGGATTTACCTAAATTAAATTTAACCAAGTTAGCTGCCAGTAAATACTAATAATTTAAATAATTAGTGAAGTGCTGATAAAGAAGGTCAAATTTTGTAAAAGTTAGTAACATGATGATGTCTTTCTTCAGGCCAAGAAGAGCTGCGTGAGAAAGAGTATGTTATCATAGACATAATTCATGTTGACAACACGTGTACTCAACTCAAATCCTTTCAATTTTCTGAAATTTGAATTATTCATGTCCAACAATCCTTGGTTGAATGGTGTGAGGTGCTCACCCTCTCCTAAAACATTTAAAGGAGTGAGGAAATTTTAAGATAATTAAAATATAACCACTTACAATATAACATAGCAGACATAGTAAACAATTCCAAATGATATATAGACACCGGTATTTTTTTTAAGCATTCACACTTGAAAAACATAACTTTCCAAATCTTAAACTTGCAAGCTGTGACATGCAAATAATGTGGCACAATATGCTTCGTTGCCTGATGGGAGCAGAGATTGTAAAATTGCACACGCGCGCGCGCGCACACACACACACAAAACCATAAATGCCAGAATCAAAGTTGATAAGCCCTCCTCCAAGATAACTTTTTACTCTGTTACTGCTCAATAATTTTATCCATATGGCTCCATCAGAGTTACAAAAGATTGTTGTCATAGTTCCACCAGAGTCAACAAATAGTGCTCTCTCTCTTTCAAGTTCTAGTTGGATGGGGATTTCTCTTGTCGAAAGTGTTGTGCCGAAGGTTTCTTCACAATAAAAAATTATAGTCCATCCTGCCCCACTAATTAATCAGCATGCTGTCATGGACTTTGATATTCAAAGTTCAACCCACCTCAGAACAATGCCAACATACCACCTTTACTGAGCAAAGAATCCAACGGCATCCCACTGGGGGCATTCCCACAAATCATGCATCACACCATTACCCAATCTCAATGCAAAGTTTTAGTCTCAAACCACTTCAAATAATGCACAGAATTCATAACATCAGAAGCAAAAGACCAGATTGCACAAAATCAATCAAATTAAATACGCAACATCAGAAGCAAAAACCATTAAAAAAACCACCATCCATATAGGTTGTTACATCAATAATTAGCCTATTGCGAATATACAACAAATTCTGAAAGACCAATACCTATAGTTGGAGAAGATTGACCCCGAGAAACAGGTTCGAAAAGAATTGCTCCAAAGTATCCTGCAATAGAAAAATTGAAGACATCATACAATGACTCCGACTGACAACTTTAGCTGGGATGATCCACAAACTCATAAATGATGGACAATGCATAAATCCAAAGGTGTAACGTTTTTCCAATGTGATTATATCTACCTCACAAGATCAGCCCGCTTGCAAAATATGTGTTTAAAAAGAAGGTAACATGAAAGAGAGATTGTACAATATATCTAGAAATGCTAAATGACATATCTGGATTCAATCCTCAGATCTGAGACTTCTTTCTCTTCACCTTCAATTGGAACGACTTGTGCAAAACTGAGTAAGGTTTTTTTTTAAAAAAAAATCAGAGGTAAATTAAAAGAGTGTTCATGCAACATATCTTGAAATGGCAGACGACCTTGCAGTGCAATGACTGAGGCTTCTTTCTCTTCACCTTCAATTGGAACGACCTGTGCAAAACTGAGTAAGATTTTTTTAAAAAAAATCAGAGCTAAATTAAAAGAGTGATTGCTCTACTTACATTAATCGGAGGGGATGATAGCACATATCGTCTACAATTATGTTATGAGTACCTTTTCATGTGAGTCAATCAATCCCCATATTTCATACCATATGAAGAGAGAGAGATGGAGGGGTAGCGTAAAAAAAATGTCACTATGTTAGTACCCAATAAACCTCTCAACAGAACACCCACAACTTACAAAATTCCCATGCCAAAATACTCAGTAAACCTCTCAGAACTGGATTCACCGACGACGATGACAGCGACGACTACTCCACCCTCCCCCTCACTGGCGTCGCCAGATTCAGCTTCAAATCCACCATTTAAAATCAATGACTTCAATGACCTGTAAAACACAATCAAATGTCAAAATTGAAAACAGAGACTTACAGGGGAGATTAATAGTGGGTAGAAGCTAGGAAGAGAAAATTGAAAGAGGGTTAGCCGAGGTCATCCTTCTCCTTCTCCTCCGCCATAGCGATATTCGGTTCTTCAATGGACATAATGATTTACTTATTTTTTGTTGAAAACCAACCCAAACAAACACAGGGAAAGAGAGACAGAGGGGAAGAGTGACACGGGAAGCCATGGGAATGGAAGAACACGACACACACTGGAGAGAAGAGAGAGGGAGGAGCAGCGTTGAGAGGCAGAGAAGGTGTCCAGAAAATTCTGGGGCTTTTCAGACCCAAACGCGTGGGGAGATGGAATGGAAGAACACGACACACACTAGAGAAGAGAGAGAGGGAGGAGCAGCGTTGAGAGGTAGAGAAGGTGTCTAGAAAATTTTGGGGCTTTTCAATCCCAAACGCGTGGGGAGTTATTTTAGGGGGAGAGAGAAGTGAACGCCAGACAGGTTTTTTTTTAAAGAGGGGGTAATTTATTGCGTGGGATGGAGTAAGGTAAGGGAATACAGCTATCTAGATATTTTGGGAGAGAGATTAAAGTAAATCAATTGCTGTTATTTATTAATTATCTAACCAACGATTGAAAAGTTCAAGTTAATGAGAATTAAGGAAATGGTAGTTATTGAAACTTTACTATTATATATTATATAGATATAGATAGATATAGATAGATTATATAGATATAGATGATAAGGGCCAATATTTATCAAATTCTGTACCTAAGAACCTTTTCGTTTCTTTCTTTCTTGTCAAAATGATATTATCCATTTGATTTCATGTATTTGATCACCTAAAAATAACATCAGAACACAGTAAGCTGTTTGCAATTCATTTGATGCATATTCGAACGCCCATTTCATCATTCATTTTTTTTTTTAAATCTTGGCATCCCCTGTGCTTCTTTTGGCCAAGCAGCCAGTTCTTTTCCCCCTCTTATGATTGTTATTTTTTTCAATTTTTTGAGACTGCATGATATGGATACAGTGAGTTCATCAAGTTTGATTGATTTGCTTGGTTCATGAAGGTTACTCAGTCAGCCTCTTCTATTGGAATTCTTTGAATAGTCCTCTTCTCCATGAATTTAAGCAATAACATGGCAAACTATATCATTTTGTTTGCTTGAATTATCAATTGTATTTTGTGATCTTTGCAATTAATTTAGATTCATTAACAATGGAACACCATCTTCAAAGTGCCAGCCATATTTCTTCTTCTTTTTAAGGTTTAACAGAACCCAGAATCCAACTGGACCCTTTGATTTATGGGTCCAACATGACCTAATATTTGGCAGAATCTATAAGTTTTGTGAGTTCGATAGAACCTGAGATCTAGCAGGATCATAGGCTTAGCGTTTTCGACATAAACCTAGATCTCTGTGGAGTCCCAAAGAATTCGGAATCCCAAACAATTCAATTATTTTGTAGTCTCGAAAGACTCATGATTCCAAAGAATCTGACTTGTTCTGAATCCCGAAAGATTCAATTTGGTTGGGTATCTGGCATGACTTGATCTTGGAGCTGATTCGCGATTTCTTGTCCTTATAAACTATTGCTGATTTTAATGACATAACTGCTTGACCTAGTTCGCAATTGGCCATGCCAAAGATGAACATAAGATTATCCATTTTTGAGGGAGTAGTATCCAATTTGACTGGTTATCTTTGAACGTCGGCTTCAACTTGTGAATAACAAGCTTCTTGTTTGCTATCCTTCCTCTCCAGTTTAGGAGAAATATGACTCTACTTTCTTTGTTCTCTTAGTTGCTATTTTTTTCCGCTTGAGTATCTATTCTTTTTTTTCTATGTTTTGTTCCTCTATTTTTTAGAGCACTGGCAGCGGTTGCCTCGCGTGGAAACATGTGGGGCCCGCGTGTCATTGGCATGGCAAGTGGAAGCTGGCAGCAAGGGGAATTGAGGGGGGGCACGCGTGTCAACCCGTCTGTGCGGTCCCCCTCCCGTGCCACTTTTTGCATTTTTTATTATTATTATTATTTTTTGAAGTAATATATAATTTTTATATGATTAAAAAAATTGATTATATGTTATAAAGTGGGTTCATGATAAATATTTTTATTGGATGATTAAAATTGAGTTCCATGGGTTAGAGAAGTGATGGAATGCAAGTTTCAAAATTGTGGAACTTTTACTGACGTGACAAGCTAGAGTTGCAAAATCTGAAACTCTATTGGGAATGCTCTTAAACCATCAATCCACCAACCCTTGCCTTTGTTTTGCCTATTCTCTTTTTATAATGAGGCTGATAGTTAACTTTTTACTTCCTATCAGTACCCACGTTGTAGAGATAGTAGAGAAGTGGGGAGGATAGTTAATGTGAAAAGTAGCCTCTCCATCCCTTACATTGACTCTTTGACTTTGTCTATATTGACAATGGCTTTTAATTTGCAACGATGAAGTGGACTTTACCACCCTAAAATCCACACGTGAATGGCTAGCCTAAGCCATTTATCTTGCAATTTTAATTGTTTTCGGCATTTGCACTGCATATCAAGTGAGCCCCTTCCATATGATCGATTGGCTTTATTTTTGTGGAGATTGACATTCGGAGGACTTAGAAATTGAATTTACAAGATGTTTTTACAATTTCTATTTTATTATACCCATAAAATCTCAAGTCCTTATTCCTCAAAGATTCGTTTTTTTAACGTTAGAATTTCGTGTTCAACAACCATATTGTGGCACTTTACAGAAAGAAGAAAATAGGTCGTTAGCAAAACTTGTACAATTTAGGAGAATGGAAGAAGTTGTCCTTTCACAAAGCTCAAAGCAACAACATATTCAACTTGGGGATTCACACAAACACAATAGTTTCTATGTTTATCAAGTAAGAAATATAATTCACAACTTTGTTGAGGACGATGGCTCAGTTGTCACAACTGCAGAGCATATAAGGTAGTTGATTCTTGAAAACCTAATGGAGAATTCATGAACCACTTGTGAGATGGAGCAAGAGATATTTCAATAAGGGCATATCCTTACAGCTGAGCAAGGGATGACTTTATTGCAGATTTCTAGCCACGAAAACATTTCGAAGGCTATGAGGGGGGCATGAGGCCCTAATATGTATATATCTGCCTTCTTCAAGAAAGCTGGATCATTAAAGGAGATGAAGTTTGTCATGCAACTCAAGAGTTCTTCCAATGATGTAAGCTATTGGACTGTGACAAAAACAGAAAGAAGTGATGACAAAACAGAAAGAGGCTTTGGAATATTGAGAACTTGTTTTGTAGTTTATTCCCCTCTTGTTCTTGTTTCCCTGCAACAGTACGATATATATATGCTCATGCATGCCTACAACTCTATGACCTACGCTTCCTTTTTGGAATACACCTATAAGACCAATGTCTCCTTATTGGAATACAACTATGAAAGCACAATTTTGAATATAACAAACTACTTGTTAACAGTTCCCCTCAAGTTGGAGCATGTAAATCGATAATGCCCAACTTGGACTTTAAAAACTGAAATTGATCCCGGCCGAGAGCTTTAGTGAGAAGGTCAGCTGGCTGTTGCTTAGTGGAGATCTTGGATAATGCAAGTAGCCCAGCCTCTACCTTTTCGTGAACAAAATGACAATCAAGCTCAATGTGCTTAGTTCATTCGTGAAAGACCGGATTATTAGCGATATGAAGAGCTGCTTGGTTATCACAAAACAAGCACATAGGTCGATCAAGGAAAATTCCCAAGGCTGCAAGGAACGATCTTAACCATATGAGTTCACTTGTAGCATCTACTAGGGAGCGATATTCTGCCTCCGCGGAAGATCGTGATACAGTTGTTTGCTTTTTGGTTCTCCATGAAATAGGAGACCCTCCAAGCATCACAAAATATCCAGTAAGAGATTTGCGTGAAAGTGGACAGGCACCCCAATCTGAATCACAAAAACCTACAAGTTGCATGTTACAATCCCGACGCAACAGAAGTCCTTGTCCAGCAGAACCTTTTATGTAACGAACTACTCGCTGCACTGCCTCCATATGCGCTTCTTTAGGTGCTTGCATGAACTGAGATAGTATATGTACTGCATACGTGAGATCAGGACGTGTGATGGTAAGGTAGATGAGACGCCCCACTAAGCGTCGGTAACGGGTAGGATTGTCTAACTCTTTTCCTTCAGCTAGTGCCAGTTTATGATTTTGCTCCATAGGGAACCCCGCAGGCTTTGCACCCAATAGGCCACATTCATCAACAATTTCCAAAGCATACTTCTGCTGACTCAAAAACAAGCCTCGAGGGCCTCTCGCCACTTCGATCCTAAGAAAATACTTCAATGGGCCTAGATCCTTAATGCAAAAACAGTTATTCAGATAGCATTTGAATTCCTTGCATGCCTCGGAGTTGTTTGTTGCAAGGACAGTATCATCGACGTAGACTAGGAGACCCATAAACACATATCCCTCGCGATAAGTAAATAAGGAATAGTCTGCATAAGATTTAACAAATCCATATTCACAAAGCTTGGATGAAAGCTTGGCAAACCATTGCCTTGGGGCTTGACGTAGCCCATACAGAGACTTTTTCAACCTGCAAACTTTTTTAGGAGTCGAGGCCATATAACCAGGTGGTATTTTCATATAAACTTCCTCATTTAAATCTCCATGAAGGAAGGCATTGTTGACATCCAACTGATGTAATTCCCAGCCTTTTGCAATGGCAACGGAAAGAAAACATCGAACACTAGTCATCCTGGCTACTGGAGCAAACGTCTCAGTGAAATCAACACCTTCTTCCTGGTGATCTCCCTGTATGACCAAGTGTGCTTTATATCGGTGGATGCTTCCATCGGAATTGTACTTCACACGATAGACCCATTTACACCCAATGGGTTTCTTGGCCGGGGGCAAGTCAACGATTTCCCAAGTGCCATTGTTTTCAAGTGCTTGTATTTCCTCAATCATGGCTTGTCTCCACTAGCTTTGCTTGACCGCTTCATGATAAAAACGAGGCTCATCCACTTTCATAATAGCTGCTAAGACCTGTTGATGTGAAGGAGAAAAATTTGTACAAGTGATATAATTGTGCAAAGGATAACACGTACCTGAGGGTTCCTGTTGGCATGAGTTAGCTGTGAGGACGAGGTTTTTGATATGGGCACTATAGCAAACATAATTGTCTAACTTGGCTGGTGGTCGTCGTGTCCGTTGATAATGATTTGGAACTTGCTGAGCTGTCTCGGGAGCTTGGGTATGCTGCTGTGTGGCGCTGTCTTCAGGCTCTGTCTCCGGTGTGAGTAGGGTAGCTTCTGCTGGCCCAAACGGAATGGTGGACTGTGGCTCACAACTCCCCCTGTCTGCCAAGGCTAAGTCTGGGCCTGTTGGTGTCAGCCCTGCAGATCCAGTCCCCCTACCGTCCACATCTACTGAGCTGTTCGCTGGGCTTGCATCCTCGGCTGACCCATTTTCTTCATCAATTCATACATTATCCACTGTTGGAGTTGAAAAAGTATCTTGTGATGTGTTTGAGTTGGGGCTAGCAAAGAGGAAAATTTCTTCACTAAACCGTACATCCCTACTCTCAAAGAATTTGTTTTCTTCTAAGTCATACACCTTCCACCCCTTTTTGCCAAAAGGATACCCAACAAAAACACACTTTCGACTTCTAGATGCGAATTTGTCACCCACTTTGTTTTGAGCAAAACACATACATCCAAAAACCCTAATGTGGTCGTACTTTGGTGCCTTATTAAAGATCAACTCATAGGAGTTTTTCCCTTCAATAACCTACTTGGAGTTCGATTAATCAAATAAGCTGCCGTCAATACACATTCCCCCCAAAAACATAAAGGTAGATTTGCTTGGAATCCGAGTGCACGAGCCACATTCAAAAGGTGTCTGTGTTTCCTTTCTACTCGGCCATTTTGTTGAGGGGTTTCAACACAACTAGCTTGATGAATCATTCCACATTGTGCGTAAAACCCCCTTATCGATCTAGACTTAACCTTAGACCCATTATCAGTCCTTATGGTTTTAACAACTTTGTCAAATTGGGTCTTTATCATAGCAACAAAAACTTTTATATATTTTTCGGCCTCACTTTTCTCCTTCATCAAGTACACCCATACACCTCTACTAAAATCGTCAACAATAGTAAGAAAGTAATGTGCCCCGTAAGAAGAGGGAATTTTATATGGCCCCCAAATATCACAGTGAATCAACTCAAACAAATTTCCAACTTTATCATGACTTAACGAAAACTTAATTCTAGTCTGTTTTGCTCGTGGGCAAATTTTGCATAGTCCATTGATTTCATGACTATTACCAGAGTAATTTAGAGATTGACGAAGCGAAGACATAACTTCCTTGGAAGGATGACCCATTCGATAATGCCAGAGTTGCCCCGTTTTGACGACACATGCATGATCTGTCTTGTCGTGTGCCCTTTTGTAGGAATAGACCCCGTCTTGTTGCTCACCCATACCAATCGGAATCCTCATAGTGCGGTCCTGCAAGATACAAGAGTTCTCATCAAATGTCACTGTACAGTTTAGATCCTTACAAATACGAGAAACCGATATGAGATTACAACTCAAAGAGGGCACTAGTAACGTTTGTCTTAATTCCAAATCCTTCTCTAGCAAGATGGTTCCTTGCTTCGTGGCTACTGATTTTTCTCCGTTTGGAAGGGCCACGACCACCGGTGAGATGGCTTCTACATTCTCTAGCAGCTTTATTTCCCCGGTCATGTGCGCAGACGCTCTGCTATCAATCAACCAAGGGGGCGTGGGAACATAATTACCTGATAGTTTCTCACCATCTTTGGGCACCTCGATGAGACTCAGAAGCCGCTGGATTTGATCCGAGGTCAGTCCCGGAATGGGTGACGTTGTACCTGGTTGCTCACCACTCATGAATGCAGCAGTGCTGGCTGCAGTACCTTCTGTTGCAGGTGCATCAACAGTCACGGCTGCAGCGGTTGTCCCTTCTCGTCCTGCTCCGTGGCCACCTCGTCCATAACCACCCACACGGCCTCCTCTTCTTCCTCGAGCTCCGCGTCCTCCACGACCTCTGCCTCGCTTCCTCCATCCAGGCGGAAACCCAACGAGTTCAAAACAGTTCACCTCTTCATGGCCGATCTTCCCACAGTGAGTGCAAATCGGTTTTTCGTTCACGGTTCCACCTCTTCCTCCTTGCCTGGAGTTAACAGAAAACGCAGCCATGTCCGCGTTATGCTCTCGTCCCATCACAATCTGTTTGTGCTGCTCTTCTTGTCGCACAATGTTAAAAATTCTCTCCAAAGTGGGTAAAGGTTCCATGGCAAGAATTTGCCCACGAATAGGAGAATACTTTTCATCACTCAACCCCATCAAGAATTGATGGGTCCTTTCCTCGTCCATGAGCTTGGCTACTTGACCTGCAATATCACATGTACACTTTCCGCAAGAACACTTCGGCAGTTTTACATAGTTAGCTAACTCGTTCCACATATTTCGTAGTTTGGCATAAAACTCGGCCACATCAAGCCCTTCTTGCTTATAGGACGCAATATCATCTTTTAGCTGATAAATTTTAGGTGTATTGGGTGTGGAATACCTTTTCTCCAGATCATCCCACAACTCCTTTGCTGTGTCCGTGTAAGGTAAGGTTGAGTGTAGTTTGGGATTGATGGAGTTGAGAAGCCATGAACATAGCATGGAATTCACTCTATCCCATGCGTCCAACTCGTCTCCTTCCGTAGTTGGCTTAGTTATTCGTCCATCGACAAATTTCAGCTTGTTCTTGGCATTCAAAGCAGTTCGGACCGCTTTTCTCCACAACTCAAAATTGTTTCCATTGAAGAGAACCGAGGTGATTGATGCTCCCGGACCTTCGGATGGGTGTAGATAATATGGTGAGTCAACAGAGATTAAAAACGGGGCTGTCTTGGTTTTAGATTTCGTATCATCATCACTCATTGTTTCAATATTAGGATCAAACCTGAAGCTCTGATACCATGACAAAAACAGAAAGAAGTGATGACAAAACAGAAAGAGGCTTTGGAATATTGAGAACTTGTTTTGTAGTTTATTCCCCTCTTGTTCTTGTTTCCCTGCAACCATACGATATATATATGCTCATGCATGCCTACAACTCTATGACCTACGTTTCCTTTTTGGAATACACCTATAAGACCAATGTCTCCTTATTGGAATACAACTATGAAAGCACAATTTTGAATATAACAAACTACTTGTTAACAGACTGGAACCTTGCTATCATGCCTAGATACTCATTTGTATCTTGTCTTGCTATTCAAAGAAGACTTTCTTACCGAAGAAAGAGTGTCTCATTGATCATAAGGGGTGGCACCATGGTAGGTAAATAGTGGCTATCCACATGCAACTGAAATCTGCAACCTTCTTTTTTTTCACTTATGCATTCAAACAGTAGGTGTGGAGCAGGTGAAGCAATGGTTGGGGCTGCAGATTAGACAATGATCCCTAAGGCATTGGTTGATGTGGTTTGATAAGAAGAAGAAATGAAGAAATTTGAGGAGAAGGGCACTCAAATGTACCTTCAATGCAGTTATATATTTCATATAGCAAGCGAGGAGATCTATTAAATTTAGAAAGCAGCAAATGATAATTGAGGCTACTGTGTACAAAATTCAATTAGTAGTACGTGCTAGTATTAGTAAAGTTGTTGGGCATGATGGATTGGATAGTTTGGAGGAAATCACTATATACAAAGCAAATAGACCGACCCCTGGGCATGCCTAGGAAATCCATGTAATTACGAGCACTTTAGGGCAATGAACCACCAAAAAGAAATAAAGAAAAAAAATGCAAGTCAAAGTATTGCTGACTTGAAATTGGCATGTTAAAAACATAGCCCCAAAGATATGCATGTTGAACGTTAAATTTAAAAGTTAGATTATTTCCATCCAAAACCGCTAAAGATGGGATTATTAGCATCTAGAATATCCTAAATTAATCAAACAAAAGTTAGGTACATTATTCCGACGTTTTATATAAACTAAGTTTCTAGTATTGCTCTTTCTAAGTGAATAAAATGAAAATTTACCATGTCTTGATTCTATTAAACTTTTCTGAGCCTATCGTTTTTGTATCGAACAATAACATAAGATGGTATATTAGATTTTGACACAAACCAGGGGACATATGCATCGATCTTAGCTTTAATAGTTTACATCAAGTGATTGTGTAAGAGATTGAGAAGACCATTTCATCCCAAGGACGAGCAATCAATATGAAAAATGCTTCTATGAATGTAACAAAATCAACAACACTTGGAGAAATAGAATGAAATGAATGCAACGCCATTACTTTATGCACAAGATATATACGTCGAAGGTGACAGATAGGTAATTATTTTAATATTTCAAACATAAGTCGGCCGCTTTGCAGGTTCAACATTTGATTGAATGCGCAAATTTTTTAACTATTTCAATAAAGTACGGTTCAAAGCATTTTTAAAGAGAACAATCAGACAATGAACTGGATGATTTATTACCAGTATTTGATACAATTATAATATGTAAAGATTCTAGTAGAATTCAACATGTCTGTTGTATTAACAACATCCTTTTCAGAAGAGTGTGCATATATACACACACGGGTGTAACCCAAAAAAGAAAGAAAAAAATAAAACTAATAAGTTGGGCCATGTTTGGTAAATAACTTTTTTGGATGCAAAAAGAATTTATTGGGGCATTAGCTATTTGACCTTGGTCAAAAAGCTGCCTAGGTTGTTTAGTTGATTAGCCTTTTGGATTAACTTTGTATGATCTTGTTATTTTCTTTGGGAAATCCCAATTTACCGACCTCAATCAATTTCAATCCACTTTATCAACTTCAATTTTCAACCTACTTCCCACTATTTTAACCAACTTCTACTCACCATAAAAGAAAATTCAACCTATATCAACCAACTTGAACCAACTTCAACCAATTTCAACCCACTTCAACCAAAAAATACCCACTTTAACCTATTTCAACCCACTTCTACCAATCTCAACTAATTTTAACCATTTACTAACTCATATTTCTGAACGAAAAGAACATACTATCCATTTTTTTGTAAAAAGCTCTTTGGGGTAACTTTTCAATGGTTTTTTTATATTAATATTTATCATTAAAAGGACCATATTGCCATCAACAGTTTGGACAAATTTACATCAAACGTAATTCACAAATGTTACTCCCAAATGTTGGATGTTTGTGTTTGATATTTTTGAGTTTATTTTTTCCCCTCTCTTATGGCAAGAGTTGCGCATGGCCATATTGTTTAAGTTAATACTTTTAATTTTAGTACTTTTTAATTTAACAAATAGTTTATGTCAATCTAGTCTAAAATAAATATGCAAGAAAAAATTGTGGTGTTTAAAAAATTATGAAATTGAATTATGGCAAAAGTAAAACTTTACCAAATGGTGTTGTTAGAAACAACTAATTTAATCACCTCCCTTTTCGAGAAGCAACTATATAGTCAGCGAAGTCAAACAGTTAGTAATTAACATCTAATACAATAAATTATAAGTTAACAACTAATTGTCATATTTTTTTTATTTTTGTAAATTAAATAGAAGGATAGTCTTCCTCGTAAACTGACGTCGATTAGTACGAGCAGAACAAACGATGTGGAACCCTGATTTATTAGGATTCTGTCTGTCCAGATTTCTCGTCACCGTCAGTTTGTCAAACGTCTTTGAAAGGCTCAACCAACGGCACTCTGCATAATCAGACAACGGCACTTTCACCTTCTCCCTCGTGCGCCCTTTCACGCTCCTCAAACGAGCACTCAAATAGCCGTTGTTGGTGTAAACCACCATAGGAGCTGCCCTACACCTAATAGTAAAGGTACGTCTGTTTCTCTCGCTTTTCATCCTGCATCCCTCTTTGCTCATATTTTTTTGGGTGCCCAATTTTCTCAATTCTTTGTCTTCTCCCAATTGTTTTGAGTTTGTAGACGAGCTTGTTAAATGGCGTTTAGATTTCTATCGATTGATTTATGTGGGTGATTGAATAATCGCGAGTGAATTGTTTGCGTTTAGTTTCTTACTTCTGGAAATGGGAATTTGTTTGGGTTTTATTTCCTTTTTTGGGTTTCCAAAATAACTGGATTGAAAGTGTCTGAATGATAGTGAGAAAAAGCAACAACTGGGTGTATAGAACTCCCATCGGCTTTGAACCGGGGTCCTAATTGTGAGATACTGGGCTTGACTGGCTTGGATATCGGGTCCAACACTATGGAACTGCTGTGAGCCAGTTTCTGCCCTGGAGCTCCTGCTGTCCAGTTTTGTTCATATCTGATGGTTCTTGCTAAACCCTAGCAAGGAACTGTATTGACTGAGTAACTTTGGCAACAACGAAGTATGACATAGTTTCATGCCACGTTTGATTGGATCTGGATCCTATGTAGTTTGGAGTCTTCCCATCCAATAGTTGAGATTTTCAACTGTTAAAGAATTTACCATTGGTTGTGAATCAGTGGCTTTAAAAAAAAAAAAAAAAAAAAAGGTTTTTTCCTGCATCCTTAAGGTTAGTGGTAGAGTGCTTGGTTTCCACAGTAGAGACTATGGTTCAATTCCACCTAGGTGTATGTGTAAATTTATCTGTCCCCTCCCCCCCCCCCCCCCCCCAAAAAAAAAGTTGGAAAAAAAGAACTATCTTTGTTCAAAAAATTCTCAACTGTTGGATTGGGGACTTGGCAGGGTACAGGGGATCCTGATCCCATGTGATTGCAGTATTTTACGCGACCTGAAAACATGTTTTGGCCTTCAGAAACAACCTTTTTGCTATCCTTGACTTGGTAGGGGTATTTTGCATCCATGTTGACAATCCAGATCTGCATATACTGAGTGGTGCTGAGTAGTCTCTGGATTTTCTATCGTAGTCCATGCTAACTATGCTTTATTTCCTGTTTTGGCAGTCTCTGCATGATATTATTGGAGCAATCAAGTTAGTGTTTTTGATTTTCGTACTGGGAGTGGTATGGTGAGTTTGTAAGCTATTGTGGACTTTGGGAAATAGATTGTTGTTAGTATATTTGGAGATAGATGGCAGGTGTTGAGTCTTCAGAGAGTAACAGGGTTTCTAGAACGGGCATGGCTGATTGTAGTGACGAGTCCTATAATATTCAGGAAAGTGAGAATGTAGGGAATGACCTTCTTGACGATTTGGATTCATATTTGGAGGATATAAATGAGCGACTTACCATCTCGAGGATGGTGAGTGACTCTGTCATCAAGGGGATAGTGAATGCGGTATCACAAGAGGCAGCTGAGGAAGTTGCTGTGAAAGAACTTGAAATAGCTGAGTTGAAGGAAGAGTTGTGTCACCTTCGTTGTGATTGTAGAGAATTTGCTGCATCTCTTTCCCCAATAAACCAGGATGCGCAAATGTTTCAAAATCATGCAAAGTGCTCATATTTTTTAAATGGCCTTTTTGAGCCTGATAATTTGGGAGAGACATTGCGCATTCTTACTGAGGCCACTAAAGATCAACTAGAAAGACTTGGACAATGCATTGAACATCAGAAAGTGCCACAGTGTACTAATATTATTTCAGACATGAACAGTGCCTTTTACTCCTTGAAAGCTATGGTAGAAACAATGTGTTGGGAGGTGGGTGTTACTGTGACTGCATATGTCCAGGACTGCAAGCTGGAGCAGGAAATTCATGCAGAAGTCGAAGCAATGGTATTCGCAACCATTTTTCAGAGCATGCAAGATGATTATGAAAGATGCCTGGTGGATGTGAATGGTGTTCTATGTTCAATTGACAGGTTCAAAGAGATTTCAAACATACGCCACGAACTGTTTTCCATCCAGAAAAGTTTAGATGGTTCTGAACACAGGCATCTTAGTTTACAAGGGTCCCAAGAAATTGATCATTTCCATTACAAAATCTTGAGTAGTCATGAGCTGCCTGCTGGTTCCCTTTGGGATGTGAATGGTAGACATGAGGAGTCTAAAATTGGTATTCCAGAAAACCTAGAAACTTCTAAGTTGAAACACATGAACCGCGAAGAACTATATGATTACTTTAGGAATGAGATCACTAAGTTGAAACGGGACCATGAATCTACTGTGCAACAGATGACTGAGGAGTACTTTTCACTAAAGCGTCAATTTCTCAAGGAGAGGGAGCTCCTAAAGGAAAAAGGACTTTTTGCACCATCCAAAAAGGATAAAGATTTTGAAATGTTAAGGAAGAATATCTCAGATGTCATTCTAAAGTTGGATGACATCCTTGTGAGTAATGAAAGGTTGTCTGAATTTTGTCAAAATTCCAAGCGCAGATTGGACGTTATTCTTTCGGAGAATCAACAGTTCCGGGACTTGCTTAACAGTCAGAAATTGGAGCTCGATTCCTTGACCTTGCAAGCTTCTCATGCGTCAGAGAAGCTGTCACAGTATTCTATGGTTGAGGAGAACCTACGCAATATGGTAGGACATCTTGAGACTTCCTTAGAAGACATGCATTTGCAAGCATTAATTAGCGAAGAGGTTTACGACTGCATTCTAAGGGATGTTGCTGCACAGGTCAATTCTGGTCATGAAGATTCAGAGATGAAATCTATCATCATGCAAGATATTATCAGAGTTATTTATAACGAAGCTGTTCATGATGCTGAGATTGCTGTCAGATCTGAATATGAAGACGCTTCAGATTCGGAGTCTACTCTCTTGCAACAGGGTTGTGTGATTGTGTTTCAGGAAATGTTAAGGAATTTGTCAATGGAGTTCACTGAATTGAAGAAGAAAAATCTGAAGGAGAATGACATGTTGGCTTTCCTTGAAAGCAAGGCATTAGAAATTGAGAATGAATTGCAAATGGAGGTTGAAGAAAATAAGAAGTTAAGACATCAAGTATCTCTACTTGAAAAATCAATTGAAATGAAGGATAAATCATTACTTGACGTTATCGTTGCACTTGAAGAAAAACAACAGCAGCTTGATCTGGTTAATGAGGAGCTTAACCAGTTAACTATCTCTAGAGCAGAACTTCGGTCTTTGATTTGTGATAGGGACAAAGAAGTAATTTTACTGAAAGACCGGATTGCTGAACTTCAGAAACAAGTAGATTGCTATGTGATCGACATGGGGAAATTGAATGAAAAACTTGAATTATCTGAGAAGAAGTTAAGAAAAGATGAGGAAGAAAAGGCAACATTTATTTCGGTTCTGGAACAGGAGCGAAGCAATGTAGCCATGCTTAAAGCAAAACATGGGGAATACATGAAACATATGGAGACAGTGGGCCATGTTCTCAAGGGCTTGTCAAAGTTATTTTCTGATTTTGAACGCACAACTGCTGACAGAATTCGCTGGCATAATGTGAGGTATGCATGCTATTCATAATGTGAGGTATGCATGATACTCTTCTGTTGTTTTGGATTAAAGAATACCTGCCGTGTTTGGGAAAATATATGCATTATGAAACCAAGTTGAGTTGAATGCATCTCTAAGTAGAAGCCGTGATGTTTGGCAAAAATATACTCTTCTGTTGTTTTGGATTAAATTAAAGAATACCTGCTGTGTTTGGGAAAATATACGCATTATGAAACCAAATTGAGGTGAATGCATCTCTAAGTAAAAGCTGTGATGTTTGGCAAAAAATATGCACATTATTTTTTTATGAAGGTGCTTTAGCCTGATGGTTAGGCGACTGCAAACACTTCAATAGGCAAGGCTTTGAAATTTATAAACTATTGCTACAACTGAGAATAGGAAAAGAATTTGCATAAGAGGACTTGGTCAATTCCTGTATTTCTTGTGTTGTTTTTAGAGTAGCAAATCACTTGCTATCTTTGTCTTCTAGATTTGATGGCAATAATTGGACAATGTGCATGTGTAGAGCAAAAAGAAACTACCTTTACAATTTGATCTCATTCCTGCATCGGGGAATAGCTCATTGTTGGAGTCTTAGAGATGAGAAGCAGACTGGGAAAGAAGAGCTGACGATTTATGTCCAATAAAGTGTAATCAAAACCTTGATCCATCTAGGTAGTAAGAACCACGATTCCCTTTCACTGCATTTGCATTAAGCATATATTTGACAGTGAGATGGTGATGTAGGACATGGCCTCAATTAGGGGTGTAACTGAGCCAGCTTCAAGCTTAATTGTGTTTTAAGTTCAACTCGCAATCCACTAGGAGCTCATCTGGCATCATATGCTCAAGCTTTTTTTCGTTCTGAATGCTAACTTGTTTTCTTTCCCTGCTTTCCTATGCCTTCTTGAATCAGGCTGACTATTTTTGGGGCGGGGGGGGGGGGGGGGGGGCTCGGGATAGTTTTGTAATTGTACCACGGAAATGTTTCTTAAACCAAAAGGCTAAGTTTTTTCTGCTAACCACCGAACTCAAGAGAGAGAAAAAGGGCTCGTGATAGTTAAAGTTGAACAGTATAACTATGTGGTGAAGCTGGAGAATTACATACATTGAGTTTTGTATCAACACCACAGGTCCTCACAGAGATGGGGAATTGCTTAGATGAGATGCTGTTACCATCCACGAGGCTGAGGCTAATGGGACAAGGATGTTGGCAATGCTGCTTATGAGTCATATTCTGTCACAGAGCAATTTCTGAGGTTTTCTGATTTAAGGCTAGAGAGCAAGCGGGAAACTGATCTAGGAACAAAGAGAATGAGAGGGTAAAATATAAAACCAGGGGCCGAGGAGAGAAAAGAGGGGGAAGGGATACCTTGGAGGGGGATCACATTCCCCAATTCTGAGCCGAGGAGGGCAAGAGGTTGGGACGAGATGGAAGAGCTGCAAGAGAGAATTTGAACTCCTTGCTCGAGATTATTTTTTTTTAATGCCAATTAATCGGCAAATGGGCCTAGAAGGGATTTGTTCTAGAGGAGCCATCTGGGCTTGGCAGCCACTCCATTTAAACCATCCATGCTTGGCTTGAGCTGGCTCTGGCCAGTTACTTTTTTCGTTTTTTTTTTTTTTTGGATAAGTTGGCTCTGCCAGTTACTAGTGTAGTACGATCACTGATTGAGTTGCTAGTAATTTTCTTTTTTTTTTTAATTGAAAAAAAAATTACTAGCAACTCAATTAGTGACTAGTGTATGAGACTTGTGACTTGTGTTCTCTGCACCAAACCAATTTGAGAGTTCTGATATTCTCTGAACAAAACCAAATGAAACCAAACAGAGATGTGTGAGATCATTTGTAATCACCTGCTTGAATCCTTAATAATCATTTAATTGTTTGTTGGATATGTCACCATTGTGAAGTGCCTGCGTTTGAAGCAGACACGTGCAGCCGGAGAACATAAAACAAGTGGAGATGAACTGAAATTTATTTTCTGCAGCTAGTTCTTGTCGGACTTATTTTTCTCCTCTTTATGTTTGTCCCTGGAATTTCCTTCCATGTCTGTTTATGTCAGCTGTCAATATTTACCTTCTTGCAGCTTTAAGACTTTGTTTCTAGAGAAGCCATCTGGGCTGAGCAGCCATTCCATTTAAAACATCCATGCTTGGCTTGAGCTGGCTCTGGCCAGTTTTTTTTTTGGATAAGTTGGCTGTGCCAGTTACTAGTGTAGTACGATCACTGATTGAGTTGCTAGTAATTTTCTTTTTTTTTTTAATGGAAAAAAAATTACTAGCAACTCAATTAGTGACTAGTGTATGAGACTTGTGACTTGCGTTCTCTGCACCAAACCAATTTGAGAGTTCTGATATTCTCTGAACAAAACCAAATGAAACCAAACAGAGATGTGTGAGATCATTTGTAATCACCTGCTTGAATCCTTAATAATCATTTAATTGTTTGTTGGATATGTCACCATTGTGAAGTGCCTGCGTTTGAAGCAGACACATGCAGCCGGAGAACATAAAACAAGTGGAGATGAACTGAAATTTATTTTCTGCAGCTAGTTCTTGTCGGACTTATTTTTCTCCTCTTTATGTTTGTCTCTGGAATTTCCTTCCATGTCTGTTTATGTCAGCTGTCAATATTTACCTTCTTGCAGCTTTAAGACTTTGTTTCTAGAGGAGCCATCTGGGCTGAGCAGCCATTCCATTTAAAACATCCATGCTTGGCTTGAGCTGGCTCTGGCCAGTTTTTTTTTTGGATAAGTTGGCTCTGCCAGTTCCTAGTGTAGTACGATCACTGATTGAGTTGCTAGTAATTTTCTTTTTTTTTTAATGGAAAAAAATTACTAGCAACTCAATTAGTGACTAGTGTATGAGACTTGTGACTTGCGTTCTCTGCACCAAACCAATTTGAGAGTTCTGATATTCTCTGAACAAAACCAAATGAAACCAAACAGAGATGTGTGAGATCATTTGTAATCACCTGCTTGAATCCTTAATAATCATTTAATTGTTTGTTGGATATGTCACCATTGTGAAGTTCCTGCGTTTGAAGCAGACACCTGCAGCCGGAGAACATAAAACAAGTGGAGATGAACTGAAATTTATTTTCTGCAGCTAGTTCTTGTCGGACTTATTTTTCTCCTCTTTATGTTTGTCCCTGGAATTTCCTTCCATGTCTGTTTATGTCAGCTGTCAATATTTACCTTCTTGCAGCTTTGAGACTTTGGTGTGTATTCTCCCCTATGATTCTTCCAGGGAACATTTTAAGATGTCTACAGCTGCATGGCAAGTGGTGCAATTTCACTGTTGTTTATTTCCTAACTGACTACTTGCTTATCTCTTATATGGAGGTATACGAATTCCACCTTCTTTGAGGTTTAGGATGGCTGCGGTCAGGGTATTGGGGAGGGGTATATGTTGAAGTAATGAAGATGTATTGGAGGTTGAAATTTGTGGATGGCTCGTGGCATGTGCCTTCATGTTCATGTATTGTCTCAGTTGATTTGATTTAACATATTTGCCGGGTGAGAATATTAAACAATATTACTTTGTGTCAGGCTGGACAATTCAGCTTTTCAATTGCATTCTCTTATTCCTAAGATCAATAATCTTCGAAGGACAAAGCAATTGTACAAAGAAAGGTTGGATAAGAAGTGCTCTGACCTTCAAAAGGCCGAAGTCGAGGTATGCAGCTCGAGTGGGCCTCTTTGTTTTCCTCATTTTCTGCCACTTTCTCTCTCTTTTTGGTTTTTTTTTTTTGGGGGGGGGGGGGCGGCTTGGGATTGCTGTTGGCTTGTTGTAACTTGCAACATAACATGTAATATGCATTTCTTATGATTGGGTATTGGGTCTCTCTCTGTTGTGCCAGTGTGGTGTGATGTTACAGATTTTGTAAGATAAAGAAGGCGATTTAGTTTCTGATTTGTGCATTTACTATTTGTCAATTGAGTTGCTCAAATCTACAGTTTCATAAACATCTTACTGGAAAAGGATATCATTACAAAAGATACTCTTGCCTGTTTCAGATGGAAGTTCCTAGTTGACTAAACACGCATTAAGATTTAATTAGCTCATCAAAGGAGTGTATTTTATTCTACAGTCCAGATTTCACTTACTATGTTCAGGGAGTAGTTAATGACGCTAATGGTGATGGCTATGACAATAAGGGGACGGAAGAAAATTATGCATCTATTAGCAGAATGATGATGGAATTAGGATATATTAGTTCCTTCCAACCTTTGTGATGGTCTACACAATCCATGCTATGAAGGCATTGCACGGAAGTCAATGTGAACTAGTCATAGGATTTCTTTACTTATTCTGCTGACCTACGCTCGAAGGGATCTCATTCGCCTTATCTTTGGCAGCTACCAGTAAGGGCAATCCCTACCAGTAAGGGCAATCCTAGTGACTGTATGAAGTAGGATGCTCTAAGAGTAATTCCTACAAAAGTGAACAATTAATGTAGGACGCTCTAAGAGCCATTCCTATTAAAAATTCTCACATAGAGAAATACAACTCACTGAATTTAACCCAATTCTCATTCATAATTTGTCTTCTCTTATTATATAAAGGGGTTTATATAACCAAGAGACTAACTAGTATTAGGAAACAAATAATAAGATATAACCTAGAAAAGGATAAAAATATATAACCTAATATTATCCCAATAGATTACGAAACTAAATCTTAATAAAAAATTACTAAATATCTTTATTTTGGCGATCTTAAAATATGCTTAAAAATGACCTACGAAAATAATAAAAAATACAAAAGATCTTCAATATCAAAATAGTATAATTTTCTAAATCTTTTTACCCATTGTTTACTCTTATCCTGCATCATTGTGAGATCTAATGCATTAATGCCGCTTTTTTTTGGGGAGGAGGGATGGTCCCCTTATTTCTCCGTTGTTTGCATTTGGAGAGATATTTGACAATACTATTTTTATGGTATTCTATTTTCAAAATATTTGAAGGCACCTGTGGTAAGGTGTTAGGCATCTAAACCTTTTCATAGATTCGATTATTATAGCTGGGGATGAGAGCTAGGTGAGGAAGGAATTATGACTTTTTGACGTTTTTTGACTCTGTTTTTGGTGGAAATTTTTTGACCTTAACATTTTCATATTGATTTTAAGCGCCTGCAACGAGTTCGAATGATGAAATGACACTATCTGGTTAGAGCTTTGGTTGGAGATAATGACTGAGCAATTTGCCTTATATAGTTTTTTTTGGGGGGGGGGGTCAAATGTTTTCGAAAGGACTTGAAAAGAATTAAAACCAACGAACTCTCTTACCCTGTGTCATGGATAAAAATCCAACATTGGATAAGTGATGGGAGGGTCTTGGGTTTATAAGCGGTAGCACTGCACACCCCATCAGACCAGCCTTTTGGGGAGAGAGTAATGGCCCCGTAACAAGTGGTATAAGAGCCAACCCAGACTCGACTCCGATGTCTCGCCAAGCGCTTCAAAAGAATGGGGTAGGTAGGGGTCCCCATGTGTGACGAAGGCGTCATAGGATTAGGTAGGGGAGAATGTCATGGATAAGAATATCACATCGGTAAGTGATGAGAGGGTACTGGGCTTATAAGTGGTGGTGCTGCACACCCATCAGAGCGGCCTTTTGGGAAGAGAGTAATGACCCCGTGACACCTGGCCTACCTTGTACTTGTCCATCCAAAATTCTGCCATACTCATGACAATTGCACCACCACTGATAGGATGGCGGCAGGAGGGTAAGTGATGGCTGCTGTTCTCATAATGGTGATAACCGGTGGTCTGAGGTGTGAGCCTAGTGTTACTGGTACCAAGCCCATCCCCCCCCCCCCCCCCTCCCAACCCAACCCCGGGCACCCCTTCATGGCTTATCTCCCCTTCCAGGACCACCTCCTCTCTTGTGGACAATTGGCCTTGGCCTACTATTTGCTTAACTTTGTAGGCCTAGCAATCCTCATTACATTGCTATGGACCCTGCATAGTTCATCTTTTCCATAGAGAAGTTTTTCCCTTCATTTGGGGTTGAGTGGCTCTTTCTATACATGTTATCTAACAATTGATATCGTCAAAGGGCTCATTGATGGTGCATCAATGAGTATAATAGCTCTTTTTTTACATATAGGACAAATTCTCAAAAGTCTCCCATGTGAATTAGCTTGATGCAGTAAGTGTATCATTGTCTTATTCTCAAAACCTTGATAAAATCAGAAATATCACCAACTTTTAAGTAGCTAAATCTTGTATTTTGCTCCATGCTTCCAGATTTAGCTGCAGAGTGGTTCTTTGTCAGTAGTGTGGGTGAAGGAATCAGTATCATTCTTGAAATGTAGTGTTGTAGAATTTTGTTCCTCTCTGTTCCTTGTTCGTTGTGTTTATCTTTTACATAACATATCTGGTGAGAGGGTATATAACACAATTCTTGAGATTAACTTCGTCAAGCACATCCTGATTTACTTCTCAAATTTTGTGATTCAACAGCTATTTGCACAAATCATTATTTATTATTTAAATTCATATTCAAAAGCGAGTTTTGTAATCTAGTTTCAATTTTCTTATTTTGGTTTTCTCATGGAGTACAGGTTGATCTATTAGGAGATGAGGTGGATGCCCTTTTAAGCATTCTCGAGAAAATATATGTTGCACTTGACCATTATTCTCCAATATTACAGCATTATCCTGGAGTAAGTTCTCCTAATCCTTGTTCATGTCTTTGTTTTTTTTTTTTTTTTAAATCCATACCTCTGTAATTAGTATAAAATTTTGCCCCCAAAAAACAGAAAGTGTTGGGGTCGCATTAATTTCCAAGTCCAAATCGAAATTTCTTTTTTTGGGGGGGGGGGGGGGTGTCAGATGTAGCGGCTTTGGCTCTGCAATGCTATGTTTTCTCTTCTGATCCATATACCTGCTCAATTATTCCAGATAATCGAGATCCTAAAGCTAGTCAAAAGGGAATTGAGTAGTGAGCCTGTTAAGGCAATGTGACCTGGCGCTTGAGCATATTTTGAGCTATGACCGATGTTTGACTGTATCTCTTGTGATTATCTGTGGTGCCGAACTTGCTTTTGGTTCTTGGTTTCACATGTACGGGAGTTTTGATAGATGATTTCCCGTTTGTCATTCATGTGAGCTGCTTCGGTGACGACTGTCTTTGCCAGTCACAAATAATGGATATCAGGATGCTTAATTTGATGACTGTACTTGTGCGTTACCATGCGTAAAAGACATGGCTGGAAGAATAAAATGATGCAGGGCGACTGAAATCAACGTGCTTGCGAAGTGTGCTCATAGTTATGGTGCATTGTCCGTATGTTCCAAACAATTCTGATGTAACTAGGTCACGCAATTTGCCAATGATTTAACGCAAATTGTTGTCGTTACCTGTGAAAAGCCAGGTGAAGTGAAAGCCTTTTCTGATGAGGGATGGAGGACTATGTTTTTGTGTGCTGTAAGCAAGCAGTTCATGTTCATGATGTGTTCCACTATCTTAGAAACTATGACGTATGAAGTTCTCTTCGCAAAGTGGTGCTGGGTTCAAGTTCATAGGCAACGCCAGATCCTCTTGTAAAAGTGAATTCTGTAGTGAGTAGGAGCAAGCGAACAAGGCGTGTTTTTGACTCAGTAGTGTCGGCAGAATTTAGTCCAATTAACTGAACTTAATTGATCCTAGAAAGATTTGGGCCCTGTTTGGCAATCAGCTGTTAGCTGATTGCATTAGCTGTTAGCTGTTAGCTGATTGTATTAGCTGTTTCACTTAGCTGATTGCAGTAATTATTTGTGGAAAAAGTGTTTGGCGAAGTTAGCTGTTTCTAACGAAGCTATTTGATAAAATTTCATATATGCCTATTACTCAATTTCATTATTTTTCTAACAAAACAATTCTTCATTGGATATTTATTTTTCTTGTTATGAATTATAAATTAAGACTTATGTGATATATAAAATTACATTTATACTTTTTCCTAATTTTAGTACTTATTATCAAAATATATTTTTAATATTAAATGTTTTCTTTTTTAATAGTAATTGAAATTATGTGATATAAAAGATATTTATATATATAAGACTAATTAACATAAATTATTTGTTAAATTAAGAAAGCATTAAAATTAAAAGCATTATCTTCAACATCATAACTATGCGTAACTCTTGTACCAAAAAAGAAAAAAAATAAATTGAAAACTTTAAAGTATAAGCATTCAACATTCGGGAATATCATTTGTGAATGACATGTAGCGTAAATTTGTCCAATTATAAGGTTCGCATGGTCATTATAATAGTAAATATCAAAAAGTTTTTTGAAAAAGCTATCTCAGAGAGCTTTTTGTAAAAGAATTTTTTAGGTATAAAAAGTTAATTTAAAAAGCTAATCAACCAAATACTCTAAAGAGCTTTTTGACTAGAGTCAAACAGCAAAATGCTCTTTGTCAAACATAACCTAGGTATTTTTATGTTTGCCTTTGGCCATAGTTTGAATGTAGAACCAGGATTTTTCCTTTTAGTAGGATCCAGTGTTAAGAGAATCAGACCAGACCGGTGAGTTGAATTAGTTGGACTGGGAACTGGTTAGCTTGGCAGATTGGTGAACATTTGAACTGAAATAACTCAGTCAAATACCGTCAATCTGGTGTCACGGGGCTATTACCCTCTCCCCAAAAGGCCGGTCTGATGGAGTGTGCAATGTCACCGTTTATAAGTCCAGGATCTTACCATGACTTTTCGTGGGACTCTTATCCGTGACACTCTCCCCCATCCAATCCTGTGACACTCTCATCACTGATGGGCCCCTTGCCTACCCTGCCTATTGGAGCGCTTGGCAAGACATCGAAATCGGGTTTGGGTTAGCTCTGATACCAGTTATCACGGGGCCATTATCCTCTCCTCAAAACGGTCTGATGCAGTGGCAGAGGGAGCATGGGGTCAGTGGGGTCAACTGACCCCCCTCCCCCCGCAGGAAAAAATATTTACACAGCGCAGACAGGAATAACATATATATACAATATAATGTATAAGACATACTTGAAACGCATGTGGTGGTGTGGTCAGGCTCCTGCAAACTGTCGTGGAGGTCGTGGGTTCGATCTTTGACATCTTGATGTTTTAACGTTTTTCTTTTTTATTCTTTCCCATCCTTAATCCCCCTTATTTGATATTTGTGTGCTTCCACTCAAAGATTGAAACAAACTCATATATCCTCATAGTCCTGTTTTATTTTTAAAATTTGCAGTTTGGTTTGGACTTTAATTAGAATGAAAAGAATTGTGTTTTAGTTCAAAAAATATTTTGTATATGATGTATGTTTGGTCTTGTTTTTCAAGGGAATAAAAAATTGAGTCAAATTGTAGACGGAATTTCTAAAATCTTTAAAAAATTCATTGTCGTTTAATTAAGTGTTAATGAAACGATGAACCCCTAAATTGGCAAGTAATAGAAAGTAAAAACCCTTTTTGCACTTCTAAAAATATGGATTTGTCTCTCTTTCAAAAATATTGTCAAATTTTCTCTTTAAAAATGTAATAAACTTTAAACTTAAGTGATGTAAATATTTTTGTATTTTAGAACGACTTTAATAAATGGGATAAACTGTAACTAGTCAGGTCAAATTTTGGCTTCACCGTTGTTCGAAAATAAAATGTAACAGTCATTTAATTTTCATTGTATGAATATTGCTAATGTTGTATGCAGCACTATTTTCGACACATCTTCATTAAAATCCTGGCTTCGCCACTGGTCTGATGGGGTGTGCAGTACCCCTACTTATGAGCGCAGGACCCTCCCATCACTTCCACATAATCCGTGACATTGAGCAACTTGGTAGACTCGGCATAACCGCCGGTCAACCGGATTTTACACAGTGCTAAGATTTTTTTTGAATTTCAGAAGCCTAAATCAAAGAGCGCCGGCGCCTCTCGTACTCTTTTGCCAGCAATCACCTTTTGCAGATCTTCAATCTCCAGGGACGACAAAACTTCATCGTTCTCTGGCAGTCTGTGGGTTCTTCCTAACCGTCACTCCTTTGTGAAACGAAGTGTGAACTCATAAGCCAGAAGAGGAAGAGAGACAGAGATGGAGAGAGAAGGACGGAGGTGTCGTTGCTTTCGTTCAGCCTTTAATGCCAGGAGGCCCTGGCCATTGGATTGTCAGCCTATCATGTACCAAATATACGTTCTTTTTAAAAATAAAGAAAGACGCTGAGTTCATTGTATTATTAAATATCATGGCCATTTAGATTGTAGTCATATAGCTATATTAAATATACGAGTATTTGTTCTATTTCCTCCCAAAAAATAAAATAATCATGTGTCTTTGTTATAATTGAGTATAGTTTCTTAACTAAATATTATGGGTATTGGTAATGGGAGTGAACGGATCTCATCGGTCCAACCAAGTTTGACAGTTAGTCGGGTCAATTAGTCTAATGCGATCTAAACAGTCAAACATATTATTGAATCACTGACCCACTTTCTCTACCGGTTTGATCATCAGGTCGGTTCTCTTAACACTGGTAGTATTCAGATTTGATTTCAATTGAGATTTATACTTCACTCAAATGTCTAAAGTCTAAACTGAAATAAATGACGTACTGAACTAAGTATCTTTTTTGAATTTCATCATTGTAAGACATCTGTAAAGTAAATTTAGGTTTGGACCTGAACGAGGATTTTAGCTACCTCTGTTGCTAACAGGGTATAGATCAGCCTAATATTCTAGAGCTTCATTTTTTTTTTTTTTTCTTTTAGGATAGAACTTGAAGTTGTGGTACACAAAGATCAAGAGTTAGGGGTGACAATAGATCTTGGATCCAATCCAAATTCATCAGATCCGTCCCATTTATATGGGTCTAGATCCATTATTTTTGAATTCAATGGATCTTAAAAAGAATCTGAATCTTAAAAGGGTCTAAAAATGAGTCCATTACTTAGATCCAGATCCGACCCGTTAAGACCCATTGGACCCATTACTTTTGTAATCCAATAATCCAACAAATAATTCTTTTAAACTTACTTCCTCTCTTTTTGTGCTTGACATATTGTACATTACTAGTTTTCATTTCTAAAAATGAACATGTGTACCTAATGAATAAGTATCAACTTTACCAACTCAAATGTCATACATCCGTTAGTAGTCTTAAGGGACAATAATACGGGTGTTTAATAAATAAAATTAAAATTAATCATCTTTTGAGGTATTTTGAAATTTAGTAGCAAAATTTAACTTCAATAATTTAGATCAAAACTTGACTATCTAATAACAAATATTAAAAGAAGCTCAAATATGAATTTTGAGTTCAAAATGTATTCAAGTGGAGATAAATTTTAACTAAATGAAATGATTTGGAGTTCTAAATTCATATTTAAGTTTTTTAAGTCTTTCTCATTAGATGATCAATTTTTAATTCAAATCATTGATATTATTTTAGTGGTAAAAACATTAGATAAATTGTTTCAGTGATAATGTTAAATTAAATTATTGTAGTGAAGATGAATGTTAACTAAATAAAAGAATTCTAAGCTTAACATTTATATTTGAGCTTATTTTAACTAAATGAAAGAATCCTTCACTAATTTTGACATTTTATGACTTGGAGCTTTGGATTGGCGTTAGTGAGTTTCAATATTTCTAACTCATAATATGTAAAGTCCTACTTGCCTATTGTTAGTTCTATGTATCGTATGGACTATCACGGAACTTGTTTTTGGTATTTTGATGGGTGGAATATAATTTTTAGGAGACTTGATCGTATCAGGATCTATTATAGTTGTTACTTCTTATTAGTAGCCACATTAAAGTTATTATTATCTTATGTCTCATTTTTTGCTATTGCCTTCATTAAAAATTTTGTTATGGTTTATTGAATAGTCACTATATGTCTTAAACTCCTAACAAGCTTTTATAAGGTTGCGGACCTGTTTAGGATTCGTTTGAGATCCATAGACCCAATAGTCTAAGAAGAGATCTCAACTTTTAAGATCCAATGGGTTTAGATTGGATTCGGACCCAAACTCAGAAAATTAGAATCGATCTGGATTTAAATAGATCTGATTCAAATCTAATTCATTGTAATCCATACTAAGAGTTTTGAGGAACCTGAAATCTTCAAAAGAAAAGTTAGTTAGATGGATTGTTTTGAATGGAATCATTCAAGCGCATGCAAAATGATGGTAGGCTTCATTGACCCCAAGTCCTAGGTGCAGGAAAAGAAAGATTGGGCGGGTACTTGATGACTTCTTTACTACTGACCCACGGATGGAAGCTTCCTAAGTAGCTCGGCTGGGTCAAACTTGTTCCAGAATGTTGCTAGTTGTGAACCCATCTATATCTCACCACAAGAAGAAAATAGCTTGTTTTATTATGTTTTCTAACCTTGTCACTATTTGAAAGAGACAATTTATTAAAAAAAATAAAAATGACCATTTCAAGGGCTATTGAGGTAAAAACATAAGCTTTTGGAAGCAGACGACTATATGACTATTGGCTATTATTTTTTCTAGTGATGATAAGTGTTTTGTAACAAGACACTTTTTTATAGCTAAATTAATATTTAATAAGATTAAAATCACCAAATTCTCGACAGCTACAATTACATATCAATTATAAAGTTTTAGCATTTGTCAGAAATGCCGACAAGTGTAAATGGCACTCTAATAAGATCAATCCTACTTGGAAGAATGCATTATACATTCATACACGTAATTTATCATAGTGAACAATTATGGATGAAAAGAATACTTTACATAATTTATAGATAGTAACTTTCTCCCCCTAATCAAGTTAAAATAAGACAATAAGAAGCATATTATAGTAAATATTTGTCGTTTTGCTATTTATGTATGCCGTCTACCCGTGGTTACCTCTAATTAAGTCCATGGTAATCTAAAAATATCATTAAATAACTATTCAATTTCACACCTGAGGGATAGTACATAAATTAAAAAAAAGAGATGAGGAAAAAGATATTTGTAACAACATCAACAAAATTAATCAAAATTAATCAAAATTATTTTTTAAAAATGTCATCTAACTTTAATTTATGATCATGGCCAGACCATATCGCTTTGGCACTTCGCATTCATCTTCTAGTGCATTTCCTAATTCAAATAACAGATGCATTAAACAGAACAATGTGGGCCAAACCAAAGTAATCAAGCTAATGACAAAGCTGAAGGTTAGCACATGAAGAAATTAATGGATAGCCTAACTTGGAATCCGCCCTGCACCCATCTTCTCTTCTGCAACATCGTCATGTCTCAAGAACCATCTTTTAAATAAGCACAAGGAAGTCCCACATTAAGGGCAATCATGTCTGTACTCTGTAGAGGTGAAGTTGTCTTTATCTAAATCTCCCCAGACCCCGTGAAAGCGGAACACACACTGGGAGTAGTAGTTTTTATTGTTAAAGTACCCCATTGAAGTCAATGACAAAAATGCCTATTGCTATTGGTAGATCTTTGGATTATGTTACCGGAAAAAAAGGGGAGAAACTCGTAAGAGGATAGGACGTACAATGTTGTCCTTAATAATGCAATACTTGTTGCCTAATGGCAGATGTTTGGGTCTTATGTCAATGGAAGAGAATAGGAATCTCCAAATTTTTCACCCTAAACATATTTTCTATTCTACACTCGTAAGAGATTCTATAAAGTGCATAAAAATTTGAACTTCTGTACACATAATACAAATTGGCATAAATATATTTTTTTCCCAACCTTGCAATTCAATTCTTGAAGAAAGGAAATGAAACCCAAATTTAATAAAAACAAACACCCTAAACTCTCATCAACGGGTGGCCAAAACGTGAAAGAGGTGTGCCCTCCATCTACACTTCATCACTAATCTCTAACCTCTCCTCTTTGTTCACTACCTCCTTTATCTCAGATCTGATTTTCAAATTGTTGCCTGCATATGTTAAATAAAATTTAAAAATTAACTATAAGAAAATCCATCACATTTTTTGCAAAAAAATGAACAATCACAAAATCAATCACATTTTTAGCAAAAATCCAACATCCAAAATCCCCCCAGAAAAAAATGATTACACTGAATTGTTTCTACACAACAGGGGTGTTTTTTTGGGTTGAATTGCCAACAGAGTCAATTAGTACTACACATGCAGATTGTGCATATATGTCCCACCCAAACACCCCCCTGTCTAGTTTTATGTACAATTGTACATTCTCTTATTGTCAGTGAAGCAAAATAAAACATGAAAATTTAAAATCCAAACTAAAACAGTAATTAATTGAACATAAAATGGCAAAGTTAAAAGCAAAATAACAAAAGTAGGAGCAAATTAAACACCAACCAAAGATTATACAAACAAAAGCTTACCTATCACTTTTGCCCCTGTTGACCCAAAATGAACTTAATGCCGAAGTAAACCACATGTGTTGAATATACAAAGTAAGCAAGCACTTAGCTTACTTTTAACTACAAAGTTCACAGATAAAGTAGTAGAAATAGGAGTGAGTCGGTGGGAGAGCAACCTAATCTCCTACTTACACATGGTGTTCAATTAATGGAAGCATAGCTCAAATATGCCGAAATAGCTACCATGAACAAAATATGTAGCAATTTCAAAAAAAAAAAAAAGCACACATCAACTCCGGTACATCGTGTGCCAACTAAAGATGGGTCCCAAATAAATCCAAGCTCATACAAATATGACGGCTCTAGTGTCTTCGTATCGGGTCAAAGATTTGTTGCCATCCTTGAAGGTGGCTATCTGAAATTGGATTTACCTTACAGGTAAAATCCACAAATCATTCCTTGGTCAATTTGAGAAAGCAACATCAACAAATCTTATCCAATCTTTCCCTGTTCTTACGGCAACATGTAACACAGAGATTGTGAATTTTGATACAAGTTAAGTATAAAAGCAAGGAGATATATATATATATATATATATATATATATATATATATACACTGTTGAGGATTGATCTTCAACATCCATTGAACTTATCTAAATGAATTTTACACCTTTATTTGTTCAAATGGAATTCACTATGGATAAAAAAACTATAGCTTGTGTTAGTACTCTTATATTCGTATGTTGATCGTATGCATTGTTACTGACATTTCTGTTGATAGTGGTGTGGCTTATGCTTTAATTGTCTTTACCTTGGACCATGCTAGTTAGGTCGTTAAAGACATTATAATACGATACGATAAATATTATATATTTATTGGTTATGTAGATTATAATGGTGTCTGATTTGTATAGTTCTGTCAAAGTTTTCTGTTGCTTTGATTATACAATTTATTCTATTGTTTTTCTATATATATAGAGAGAGAGAGAAAAACAGTTCTTCAAGCTACTCCAATAGGGGCGTCGCCACTTGTTGATTCTTCCTTTGTCTGTGAAGAATTATCCCATACTGATTAATCTCCAAAATTACAGCTGTAACCTCCTCAATTAAGCCCATAATTAAACCCGTGCATTTTCCAATTCTGGACTAACCTTGCTCGGTTTTTAATCCATAACTTTCTCAATACTTGGAGTTTGAGTGTCATTCAAGACTTGTCGGAAAATAGATATCGGGGGCTTTCCATCTATTTGCATAAATTGGAGCTCATTTGTCTAGTTAAAACTGAGCTAGAAATGAGATGAAGTATTCTGTCCAGAAAACTGAAAATGAGCTAATGAAGTGGTTTTGGGATGATTGAGGGGGGGTGAAACTCCTTATTAGGATTAATAATTATCCAACCACCTTTCCTAAGCTTACTTGGATGGTTGGACCTTCTCAAGGCTCCAAGTTAAGATTGACTTAAGGGGATCTAATCGTTGACCTAGGGTCAATAGTGAGCCAACTTGGTTCAAGACCCTTACTAGTAAGAGTAGGCCAAGCTTGAAATTTGCTCCGCATCATTTTTGCCCTATGGCGGCCTTGATGTGCTGGTATTTCCAAGAGACTCGCGAAAGTATTTTCCAAATAGGTTCAAAACATTTGTTGAATAAAATGAAAGGCATTTATGATCAAGAGGGAAACAGCTTTCACCATTGCATCCCATGGATTTGAGTGATGGCCTGTATTTTCCCAGCTAGAGCCAGATGAAGAAAAGGCCTACTACTGATGAGATATTCTGAGCATGTGTGTGCACGCGTGTGCTATTTTCTTTTTTATTTTCTTTTTTTTTTGGGGGGGGGGGGGGGGGTTTGAAGCGCTGAGTGCTGAGATCAAGAACAGTGGACGTTGATTTTCATTGCTATCTGTACAAATTTACATGTATTTGACGTGGTACAACAGAGGACTGTTACAAACCGCGTTGCTCTATAAACAAAATCTTTCGTAAAGAATGAAAAGAATCATGGCAACAGCCTTTGCGTATTGTGGGATCAAGGATCCCACTTCTTGTACCCATGTAGAAACCTCCTAGTATAATTAGGGGAGAAAAATACTTGCTCTACTCCATGTCATCGACTCGTCGCTCTCTTCAAATCCCACCTTTCCATATTCCTTTTTCGTACGAGCAAAGACTGCTCGTATCATTAGATTGTGAGGCTTCTTTTCCCCCGCCAAGGAATGAGTGAACAAGGCAAGGAAGAAACAAAACTCTTAGCTGCACCAGTTGCTTCAGCCTTCAAGCAGAGGAATGTTTGTCAGTGGCGTTGCACATACACTCGGGTACAGGATACTTTGTAACATCTCTTCGTGGTTTACTTGTCCTGAACTCCGGCTGCCCTAGCGATTCCTTGTGCAATTCCCTCACAATGCTGTTGAACTCCGCTTCAGGGATCGAGGGATCCATAAAGTATGGTAACATGTGTCTCTTGTTGGGAGTTATGAACTTCTTGTGTCCAGCATATGCCCTGTGCCCCTGTACAAATCAAGTAAAGATTAGATCAGTCTGAGGGACAACTAGTTTACCATGCTATTTTGGTCATGAGATACAAAATGGGGAATACTACATTCAGCATCAAATCTAGAAACAGAGTGCATAATAATGATGGTTCTACAATAGGTCAGCAGGAAAAGCCTATGGGAGCAATATGCTGGAAACGTTTCTTTCCTTCTTTTGTTTTTTCCCACATTAACTTGCATGCGTTACTAGAGTTCTGAAAAGAGTGTAACACACAAAATAGCACACAATGGGACGACTTGGCAGTTGGCATTGGCATATGTGCTTAGAGTACAAGCTAACTAGCTAACTGAGGGCCAATCTTGAAAATGAAGCAAAGACAGAGCAGAGATGCAGTTTCATTTCACAAAATATAAAAATATGGCCTTCACCCATCATTTGGAGCAGTCATGGTTGTTACTAATCAAGTCGAACCAAAATGTCAATGACACTCAATCTTCTAAACCTTTCGAATTCACTTCAGTGATTCATAACAGATAAAATTAATGAAGATACAAGGCGGAAAGATACCTGAATTGCATGTCCCATGTTCCCCCCATGGGATGCCATAAACACATCACTTTTCTCACAAACAATATAGTCAATGGCAGCCATGAAGGAAGCTCTATTTGCAAATGGCTCTAGTTCACCACGCAATGCAAGATCTTCTTTGTTATAAAAGTGTGGGAATTCTGTGGTGAGTGGAAGCAAGGCATCTTTCCCACCTAGAGGCTGCCCTCCAGCCCAATATATTCTTGCACTTTTTGGTGCACCAAGAGCTTTGAGCAGCCTAAACGCATCGAAAGAAGAAAAACAAGCTTATCAGATTAATTCAAGTATAACCATATCTTGCAAAAATGAATAGTGTAAAACCCCAATATGAAATACTCTTCAGAGTTGCAGTTTTCGAATCCTTACCGAGCAACTTCCAAAGCGTTCAATGGACAAAGCCCAGCGAGCCTTCTTTCATGGGCAGTCATGTTTGATCTAGCAGTAAGAAGCTTAGGCCTTTTCCTCCTCTCACTATTTATGACGTCATCAAATTCAGGGCTCAAACCTGGAGAACACCCAGTTCTTACCCAAACATCCTTTTCCATTCGAAGATGGAGAGCAACATAAGGACCTTTGTTGCTCATCCTCTCTGCAATCTTATTTCCAAGTTCTAGTATACGCGGAGCAAACTTGAGGGCATGAAATGCAACCTAATTCAAATGCATTGTTACAAAAATGGTAAGACAATCTCAATATGTCCTCAAGAAAGACTACACTAAGCTGCTAGAATTCGACAAAGAAAGGATTATGAAAATGATATGGACTTTGTCATTGATATACCTTGCATCGAAGCTTCTGAAGATCAGAGGGAAGATCTTTAGACAGCCGAGCATCCAAACTACGAAGTAGCAGGACACCAGTCTTTCTAAGCTGCAACAAACAAAAACAAAACTAAACTTTTGCATCAATCAAGTGTTGATAAATGAACAGTAGAACATAAACAGGCACACCAACAAAGTGATCAAATTTTATCCAGACAAATTCAATAAAAAACAATCAAGTACTATCTAATGATTCAAAATTCAAATTCAAATTACCCGTCCATGGTAGTGTTGGCGAATCCATTGTGGAGAAGCATGAAGGGGAGTCTGGCTCTCTTCAACAGGCCTAGTCCTCAAATGTGTAGAAGGCAATGAAGACACCACTTTTACATCATCAGCAAGAACCCTCTTAAAATGCTCCAAATCAAATATGTCTGAGAACTCACTGCAAAACGCAATCAACAATCAATAACCCATTTCAATCCGCAGCATAATCAACCAATTGGGGCACAAAAATCCCAAAAAATGAAGCACAATTTCTACCTCTGATCTCCCCAGACAACATTGACCTGAAGAACAGGAACAACAAGAGCAGCACCCAGAATTCTTGCAATTACAACAGCGTCAACAATCTGATTCCTCTGTTGATTCATTCCACCACTAACAACCACCATCAAATACTTTGTTCTCTCGCCCACAATTGCAGGGGTTTGAGCTTTATACTCTTGGCTAAATTGTAAACATGGTTTGTACCCTAACCCATCAGGCTGTTTCCAAAACCCCATACTCTCTTCACTCTCAGAATCATCATCAATGGGGGACATTGAGATTAGCCCGCCATTGTTGTGCATAAATGGAGGTGTAATCTCCATCTGGGGTTGTGATTGAGCACAAGGGTATGTCAAAAATGGGGTCAACGGTGCCAAGTTCAAATACAACTTCAACATTCCCAAAAACCCCATTAAAAACAGCCATGAAAACCACAGCTTTGGACTCTTTACAAACTTACTTACTCTCTTTGAATTGTTGCATGAAGAAGAAGAAGAAAATTTCTTAGGAGAAAGAAGAAGAGACTGAATTGAAGAAGAAGAAAGAGGATTGATGATCTGGGTAGGCACAGAAATGAAAGATTGTTGCTTTTTTACTGCATTCTTAGCTCGACCCATTGGAATAAAACCCCAGAGCAAAGACAAAATAAGAGCAAAAACTTTGTATATTGAACAACCCAGTTCAAAAATTGATTCCTTTTATTCCCTCCGCCTAAGCTTCTGCCTTTCCAAGCTGTCTCCAGCAAGCTACCTAGAGAGAGAAAGTGGGAGTCTGCAAAAACAAGGCAGCGGGAATGACCACTGTGAGAGAATGAAGGAGGAGCGGAGGACCAAATCCTACGCGTTGTGGTCTTTGTGCTTGCAAAAAGGGCTTCAAAAGCACTCGGTCTTAAATAACTTGGCATTTATTTATTTATTTATTTTTATTAATAATCATATGGACGGTTTCTCTGATTGTCTATGATCATGTTTGGGAATTAATAATGTAAATAAAAACTGCTCCCTGAAATGGAACTCGTTTCAATGGTTTTTTAATTAAAAAAAAATAATTGCGCAGCCCCATGCCCGAGTGGTCTGAATTAGTGGGGAGCCTTTAATCTCAACGTTCTAAAAATACAAGTACGCCCACGGCTACGTCTGTAAATGCAGGCCGTGTGGTTTAATACGGCTCAGCGGATCCAGCTTGGATTAATTTATGGATGGAATGTATTTCAATTTACTATTTTCAGTTCGGATAAATATTGGTTTGAATGAATTTATGATTTTGGATATGTTGGTTTCAACCTTCAATTGTATGAATTAGGGCTGATTGCTAATGTAATGAGCCATCATATATATATATATATATATATATATATATATATATATATATATATATATATATATTAAAAGTTGGATACGAACAATGTGTGAATGACATGTGGCATCTCACATGGCACAAGTTGATGACTTGGCAACTTGCAATTGGTGGATATTAGTGGAGACATATTAATCAACATTAATGCTATTAATTAGATTTTATTATATGCTATTAACTTAATTATTTATTGGATGGTTTTATACTCCTAACTCTTTTTATTTTTTGAGTAAGTCCTCATGCGATTAACTTGGTGTACAATAATTGATGTTTTTGTATTTCAAATTGATTCATTTTATTTTTCAATATTAAAAGAATAGAGTTAGATAAAAGAATCAAATTTTATCTTAATTTTAATTGTTGCTACTTTTTTTTTTTGAAGTCTAGACCTTGAGGTCATTGTAAATGAGTAATATCATATTGCTATATAACAATTTAATCACATAAGATAATTTATGAATGACATATAAGGCAACATGTACAAAGATTGTGTTAGATTCTATATAAATATTCATCTAGGGTTGATTTTTATATATCTTATGTAGAGTAATCTATAAGATTGTAATATAATTTTTGTAAAATTAAGTTAAATTAAAATATAGTCCATTTAACTCCTAAAAAATATCCATCACAAATTAATTACACTGTGATGTTTTCAATACTTATGAAAAAAATGGTAAACGGTAAATCATTACCATATGAAAACAAAAAAAATTTAGAGTGATTTTAAAGAAAAATATAAAGGAAACAATAATTATGCTATTATAAAATTGTTAATCTACTTTTAAAATAATATATTTTTATTAATTAGTTATACTAATATTACATTATTAAGACAAAAATTGACTAACATCCTTATATCGTAAGGGTATAACCCTATATATATTAAAAGTTGGATAGAATCAATATATAAGTGATATATAGGATAACATGTATAATACCACATAGGATTACTTGACTTCATAATGGTCTATGTAGGCTAAGTTAATGCAATGCTACATTAAATTAAGATTTTAATTTTTTGCATAATTTATATAGTAATTAGTAAAACTCCAACTTTAATATAATTTTTATTAAAGTAGTTAAATGAAAAGATAGTCTATTTAATTACTAAATTTGCCCACCAAAAAATGTCTCACATATTAAAGATTTTTGGGAACATAGTATGTGAATAATTATGGAACAATACAAAAGGAATTTCAAGTGATAATTTACATGGAAAAAGAAAAGAAATTATTATAACTAAAAAACAATAATTATGTTGTAATAGGATTATTACTACTTTTAAAATTGACATATTTTTTATGCTATTTATACTAATAAAATTAAAATAAAAATTGACTAAAATTCTTGCATTGGATGCCATATAGGATACCTAATTTGAGTAAAGATGGGTATAGATTTATTGCAATATCAATTCTACATATTAAAGTGAATACCACTTATTAATTAGTAACAAAATTTAACATTTATATAAAATATATATTTAATAAATAAATTATTTAAATGAATAAAAATAATGTGAGTTGAACATTAAGAATGAAGAGTGCATATTATCAAAATAGAAAAGAAATTTAAAAAGTTGCTCAACTATTCATAAATCAAGTAATCTAACATATCTTTTTTTACTATTTGAATTAATAATTATTTTTTTCATTATCAATACAATTTTAAATATGTTTGAACTATATCCTTACATTGCAAGGGGTATGACCCTATCATATCATATATATATATATATATATATATATATATATTAAAAGTTGGATACAAACAGTGTGTGAATGACATGTGGCATCTCACATGGTACAAGTTGATGACTTGACAACTTGTAATTGGTAGATATTAGTGGAGACATATTAATTAACATTAATGCTATTGATTAGATTTTATTATATTCTATTAACTTAATTATTTATTGAATGGTTTTACACTCCTAACTTTTTTTATTTTTTGAGTAAGTCCTCATGCGATTAATTTGGTGTACAATAATTGATTTTTTTTGTATTTCAAATTGATTCATTTTATTTTTCAATATTAAAAGAATAGAGTTAGATAAAAGAATCAAATTTTACCTTAATTTTAATTGTTACTACTTTTTTTTTTTTTGAAGTCTAGATCTTGAGGTCATTGTAAATGAGTAATATCATATTGTCATATAACAATTTAATCACATAAGATAATTTATGAATGATATATAAGACAACATGTACAAAGATTATGTTAGATTCTATATGAATATTCATCTAGAGTTGATTTTTATATATCTTATGTAGAATAATCTATAAGATTGTAATATAGTTTTTGTGAAATTAAGTTAAATTAAAATATAATCCATTTAACTCCTAAAAAATATTCATCACAAATTAATTACACTGTGATGTTTTCAATAACTATGAAAAAAATGGTAAATGATTAATCATTACCATATAAAAACAAAAGAAATTTAGAGTGATTTTAAAGAAAAATATATAGGAAACAATAATTATGCTATTATAAAATTGTTAATCTACTTCTAAAATAATATATTTTTATTAATTAGTTATATTAATATTACATTATTAAGATAAAAATTGACTAACATCCTTACATCGCAAGAGTATAACCCTATATATATTAAAAGTTGGATAGAATCAATATATAAGTTATACATAGGATACCATGTGTAATACTACATAGGATTACTTGACTTCATAATGGTCTATGTAGGCTAAGTTAATGCAACGCTACATTAAATTAAGATTTTAATTTTTTGCGTAATTTATATTGTAATTAGTAAAACTCCAACTTTAATATAATTTTTATTAAAGTAGTTAAATGAAAAGATAGTCTATTTAATTACTAAATTTGCCCACCAAAAAATGTCTTACATATTAAAGATTTTTGGGAACATAGTGTGTGAATAATTATGGAACAATACAAAAGGAATTTCAAGTGATAATTTACATGGGAAAAGAAAAGAAATTATTATAACTAAAAAACAATAATTATGTTGTAATAGGATTATTACTACTTTTAAAATTGACATGTTTTCTATGCTCTTTATACTAATAAAATTAAAATAAAAATTGACTAAAATTCTTGTATTGGATGCCACATAGGATACCCAATTTGAGTTAAGATGGGTATAGATTTATTGCAATATCAATTTTACATATTAAAGTGAATACCACTTATTAATTAGTAACAAAATTTAACATTTATATAAAATATATATTTAATAAATAAATTATTTAAATGAATAGAAACAATGTGAGTTGAACATTAAGAATGAAGAGTGCATATTATCAAAATGGAAAAGAAATTTAAAAAAATGCTCTACTATTCGTAAATCGAGTAATCTGACATATCCTTTTTTTACTATTTGGATTAATAATTATTTTTTTCATTATCAATACAATTTTAAATATGTTTGAACTACATTCTTGCATTGCAAGGGGTATGACCCTAGTAATATTTAATTATACATTGTAAAGGGTAGTATGAAATAATGTCATCAATACTTTAATCTTCCTATATTGCACTAATGTAAACAGCACAAGAGCTTAAGCGATTATTCCCAATGTAACGTAAATGGCAAACTTCTATCCTAATTCTATATTTTTAATTATAGTTGGTATTTAATTAAGAACACATTTATGGCCATTATGAAAATAATGTCATCAATCCTATGATCTTCATTAATTTTTTTTCTAATTAGTTTTTTTATAAAAAATATTAAATATTACAAGCTAACTATGTTATTGGTTTTTTAGTCAAATTTAGATAACTTGTTGGACTACCAGTACCAAGCCTTCAAAATTATTATAGAAGTACAATATCACAATTGGTACTAGAATTGTTTACTAATTTAATTATAGTATCTTTTAGCACATTAGAACTTTTTACCCGATATCTCATGACTGCATCCGTTAATAACTATTTTGGTTAAAAGTTAATAATTATTTTACACAAATCAAAAAAAGTTGTAGATGGGGTTGTTCTGAAATGACTTACTATAATTTTTATAAGCAATTACTACAACTAAAAAGTCATTAAAATTTTCATATATCGCACAAGTATAAAAATGCTTGTTATGATTAATAATAACACTAGTAAATACCAAAGTCTATATTCTGCACCTGAGCGCATACACTCTCAGAAGACACACCAACAAATAAATATTAAAAAATAGAATATATGATAAATATACCAAAAAAACATATAGAAATAAAACATGAAAATACGTACTATCAAATGTATCCAATAATTTGCTAGTAAACACAACCTTTGAAAACGTACTTCATCTTAATAATTTTAAATTTAAAATGTGTAGCACTCCTCCGTTTCGCATTGGCTGTATAGCTGTATTGGGAGGCCTTCATTCTTCATTCTTTAACTCTCCCAAGCAACAAGACATCGATGGCTATTGCACGTTAACTCATTTACGATTCTGCCCCTGGTGAACCCGGTCTAATTCAGGGGCTCTATAGTAAATTCACTGCTCAATGATAATTAATGCACTAGAATAGTAATAGTTTCATTTCAGAATTCAGATAATCATTAAATCGTCCATTCATACGTATATCCTATTGGCCATCACTCCAGCTGGGAACAACATATCATATATATATATATATATATATATATATATATATATATATATATATATATATATATATATATACATAGATATGTATATATATGTATATAGCCTATTTTTTTTGTTGAAAAATTATAAGTGTAGGATAGATGAGAGTAATAAAAGGGGAGAAGGAGTGGGTGGAAGTAAATAAGAGTGGTATTTTTTTAAAGTCTGGAAAAGGAGAAAAGGAGTGGGAAGAAATGGAAATGAGTTGAATGAAGTAGGAGAATTAATATAAGTTACATTTTTTAATATAATTTTTAATTTTTGATAGTAATTATTGATGATAAAAATTTTTTTAGACTGAAAAAATAGTCTTTTGTGCTGATTCAGGTACGAAATATTATTTTTTAGCCGTTCTTATCCCAAAAAAATTATAATTTTCGTTATTCATATATAAAATAAATTACGGATATATTTTTTTATATATTAATCAAATACGAACAACGAAAAAATACACATATGTTCAGGCCTTGTTCTTTTCATTGGTAAATCCAAATTTATCAACCTCAACCTACATTAATTCACTTTACGAACTTAAAAAAAAAAATAATTAACTTCAACCAATTTCTACCCACTTCGACTCACTTCAACCAACTTCAATCCACTTCAACCTGCTTCACCAACTTCAATCAATTTTTCACAATTGTAACCAACTTCTACCCATCATACAAAAAAAATTCAACCAACTTCGACCAACTTCAACCTACTTCAACTAATTTCAACTCAGTTCAATAAAAAAATGCGAACTTCAACCCACTTCAACAAAAAAATACTTTATTCAACCTACTTCAATCAATTTCAACCAACTTCACGCATTTACTAACCCATATTTCCCAACGAAAAGAATAGGTCCTCAGTAAATAGAAACCAATCATCTATAATTTATGTGAAGAACTTCCAATATTTTGTTACTAACGCACACAGAAAAAATATCTGCTCAAAATACACATATAATACATCTGTACTTCCTGCTACGAGTTACAAACAACGCCAAAAAATTTACACATTCCTTCAATATGTTGGAAAAAATATCTGCAAATTTGATTCCAAATTACGATGAGCAAAAAATAAATCCGTTACACATATAACAATAATCATCCACGCTTTGATGACCTATAACAAATATTTCGTAACCAACACAAAAAAAAATTTAAGCATCTCTTCCATATACATAATCAAACCCAAAATATCTACCGGTCACAAAAAATAGCATTTGCTTAACAAAGTAGGGAAAAAATGATTTCTTCAATATATATAACAAAAATCACATCATCTACAACTTACGGCACGGCTAACAAATATTTTCTTAACATCCGAAAAATAAATAACACTTTTCATAATTATCATCAGACTATTTATACACACAATTACATAAATTATAAAAGTTTTCAAAATATGAAAAATAATAGTTATATGTAGGAGTGTGAAGGAGTTGATGAAAGTATTTGAGAGTGGGAAGGAGCGGAAAGAAGTAGTATTTTTTTTAAAGTGTGGGAAGATGTGGGAAAGGGGGGAAGGAGTGGGTGGAAGTGGGAATGAGTAGGTTGGGTCCATTAAACTACGAAAAGAGCAGGACCATAATATAAAAGTGAATGAGATGTTGGGGTTAATGGTAGATTGACAAGTACCCCATTATCATTGGCTAACTTCTTTTTTAAGAAATTTTTCTTTAATCCCAAGTGGCACAATAATAAGGATTTAATGTGCCTTTTAATACTAAAATTTAAAAGTAAAAAATAGTTTCAATATGAAATTTATTTTATAATAAATATTTTTGAGAAGTCAAAAATGTTTTCACTATAAAATGATATAAAATAATAAAAGTATTAATATATTATTATGATTATTTTTTAGGTAATACACATATATGTGTCACACGACTAAAATGAAACTTAATTCATTTTTTCTATTTAACACAAATATAAATAGATTATAGGTTCATTTTTACATTAGCATTTTTCTTAGAATTTATGCAAAATTTAATATTGAAATCACGAACCAAGAATATTAAAAATATGATGTGAAAAATGATAAATTACTATCATTTCATTAATTATTATATTTTTATTTATATTTATTAAACATTTTATTTGTATCTATAATTTTTGCATATTAATAGTGGATCTTAGATGTTAACAATGATAAATTATTTTTATTTTATTATTACTAAATAAATATTAATAAAAATCCGGACAAAGTACGGAATTCGCCCTAGCATATCTGTAAAGTCGGACCTAACTTGAGTGGCAAACAAACTACTTGGCTTGTCTCAGGAATGTTGCCTTCAAAAGAAGATGGGTAAGAGTTTGCGATTCTTGAATTGGTCATTTTACCAAATGAAATACCTAAGGTTGTTATTGGAGGGGACAATGGGGGATTTTGATCTAGTATTAGTTGGGAATCAGTAGGGTTTGGAACAAGTAAACAATGTGATTATCTTGGATATTATTTAATTGAGAGTGACAAAAATGGGCAAGGTATAAAGTTTTACGACATTCTTATTGGATTTGTACAGCTGCAAATGATTTTTATGCTATTTGTTTTTGTTTTTCTAATACTGTTGATAATTACAAAATCGAGACTACTAATACACTGGTCACTAGTGTTAACAGAGATTTTGATAACTTGGACATGAATAGGGGTTTTTTAATATTATTTTCAAAAATCAAATGACGAACCGGTTTTAGTATAGTTTCAGGAGTTTAAGGTGTATGTAAATTTGTCCTTATAAGTAGAGAGATCAATTTCAAGTAATCTACAAAACAAATTTGCAAAAGTAATTTTTTTCTTATGGACAAAATTTGTCAACTTAGATCATTATGGACCTGCTAAATATCCTTAAAGGTCAACATCTTTGACACTGTACTTTAAAAATAATATTACTATTATTATCCAAAATTCCTACGGGTACGATACAAGCATTTAAAAGCCTTTTTAGATATCTTTGAGTTTTTAAGTTGAGCAACTGTTAATTTGTAAAGGAGTAAAATTCTTTTATTATAGATTTTCTACATTCGCAATACTCAAATCTAAGACTTTATCTAATGAGAACAAGTATCAAACCACTTAAATTAATATATCTATCGATCAAAATTTTATTTGTAATTGTATCATAATTTGTGTGAATTGTCACAAAAAGAGGACGCCCTAGAGCGGATAAACATCAGAAGTGTGCCCAAGGTAGGGCAGGGCCAGCTGTTCCCAATACACCACCAACACTCAAGAAACGAAACTGCCCATGTGAGTCTGAATTTGCCCATTCTTCTCTCAGGAGCAGCTAGTATGGCTTTTGTCTTGCAAAGCCTAACACAACATCCCTAAATCAATCATTTTCCATTCCCATTTTGCCTCCCCAACCCCCTATATGAGGATAGGGAACAGACCTGGAATTCATTTATTATGATAAGATTGGTTCAACCCCCCCTTTTTAGTAGCCCCAAGCATGTCTAGTACCTCAAGCAACTTCTACTTTACAACTAACTAATTATCCCACGAGAAGTTGTCTGAGCCATATTACTATTAGTAGTCAACATGGTAGGGATGATAGGGATGAACATGTAGTAGTAGTACAATATGCATGTGTAAGAGCATCTCCATTCCAAGACTTGTCAAAGTTACCATGTTATGACAATAAAAACCCATTTGAAAATAAGAATTCTCTTCCTTTTGCAAACTTAGGCATGATAAACGGGTATGATTGAGAAGAATTGGCAAGACTTTGGAAGGATTTGTATTTTTTTTTTTTTTTTCAAATGATTTGTAAAGATTGAGAAAGATTGGGAATGTTTATAAGAGTTGGAATCTTTCTTAGGGGTGGAAATAGTGCAAGAAAAAAATGGTAAAGAATGTAACGATGGGAAAACATTGGGAAAGATTGGTAAGAACTTGGATTTTTTCCGAATGATTTGTTGAAACTAGCAAAGATTTATAGGAATTGATAAGAATCTGAAAGAGTTGATAAAACTTGATTTACCAATGAAAAGAATAGAACCTTATTTGATAATTGTTTACAAGGATATTTATTTAGTCTTTCTCAATTTTTTTTTTTCAATAATGCTATCAAAAATTTGGATCTAAATCAATTTGAGTTTTGGACAAATTAGACTTTTAGACGAAACTATCATACCTAAACTTTGTCCATATTGTAGATTTAGACATCCTAGTCAAACTCGAACCTAAACCCGAATGTCTGAATTCGTGATTTGAACTTTGAAATTTGACCAAATTTATGTATATATCCGAGCATGAACCTGAGTTTTTGGTGTCTGAATCGATTGTCAAATTTTTTTAATCAAAAATTGAGAGGATTTTATACCAAAATTATGCCTAATCCTGATGCCAATGTCCAAACCTGTTTATCTGATTGTCCAAACCAGAACTGAATACAAAATTCTGATAAAGAAGACCGGAATCCGAACTGAAATTCAATTCGGACATGATTTATTATCCGAACTCTAAATTCTGACAAAAATATGTGACTAGGCTTGATTTTTTTAAGGTCCAACAAATTCGGATAATTGGATGAGATAGATTTTTTAACGATGTCACTTTTTCCTTTTAATAGATATATATTACAGCAGGAAAGAGAATAATCTTTATATAATAAATAGTGAAATGAGAATGGTTAACAAGCCTTCCCTCCCTTAATCCAAGCTTCTCCTTTAATCCCGCCAAAACGTCCCAAGTAGTTACAACTTTCATTCGATTTCAAAATTTAAATTTCAGATACTATCTCCACATTATCTACTTGAAGACAGATATAGTGGGTGGTTACATCGTTATCACTGCCTATTTCCATTACAATTAGCAGCATATAAGAACTATGGCCGGTTACTTCCCACATCTCACAATTAACCGCATATTTATCTGGACTATCATTTAACCTGTCCATTGAGGTTTCCATCATCTCCATGAACGCATCTATATCTCCCCCTCAATTTCTTTAATGTTGTTCCCTATTTTGGGGGCTTTCTTCGGATATGTATCACTATTTTTATTCATCTTAGATCATTATCAATCAATTGGAGACATATTGGCCTCTCTATTTTGTGAATCATATCCAAAGTAACTAAATGATGTTATTGGGGATCTCATTCTTTTTTAATTTTAGATAATATTAATGCAATTTCATGTACAGTTGCAAGTTGAGATCTTCTGACAAAGTACAACTTTCACCCTCTTCAATAAACAACAATAAAAGACAGCTTTTTTTTTATTTATATCTATGTCATATGCTAAACTACTAATGGCATTAACCACAGCTAGTGAGTACAATGATGACGAAAAGTAATCTGATCAATTTAATTTGTGACAAATTTTGGTATATATTTTGGATTTGACTATTCATTTGATATATGCATTTGTTTGTTTGATTTTCGTTTTTTTTTTCTTCCTCCAGTGTCCGTGAACACCACCTTCAGTTACCCCTCTCCTTTCAACACAAGTGCATCAATTGGTAAGATCTTTTAATTCTATTTTTTGTTGGGGGTTAATAAGATTAAATAATTTTTTTCATACAATATGGAAGATAAGTAATCAATCTTACCATCCTACTTTATTTAAAAAATATTTTATAGCTATTCATATATTTTTTTCTTTTACATGTCTCACTCTCCCTAAAACTTTTTTTTGTTTGGGCTTTTGGTGGCTATAATATGATAATATATTTGTGCATATAACTCGTATATAATAGAACAACAATAATTATTAAGTATTTTTAGTAGCAAAAAGATTATAAGTTGATCCTATACCTAGAGTGTTATCCATCTTCATGGAAAGAGCTTACAAGACAATTCTTTTAACTCATAATTTATCTTCCATAATTCCAGGTAGTAATGCGTAATCCATAATGGCATTGTATGCATGTTTCTTTTGCTCCCTTAATAGATCCTGTTTTCCATTTTTTTGGACCCCGTAGAGGGTGAGTTTAAGTATAGAATTATGGAAAATCCACTTTCCATGATTACTCTAACAATACCATATCTCATACTTTCCTTGATTTTGATAAAATGGTAACTCACCATGGGTTTGCTTTCTTCCTAAGCCAATCTCATTAAATGTTATAGACTATAGTACTATATATTCATGCTAATTTCTTGAAACGATAAAACAGAATGAAACTCTTCAATTTCTTATACATATACATATTTCATTTTCTTCCCTTAAAAAAAAAAAAAAAAAAGAGAGATGTTCAATTTCGTTTGTGAAAAGTGACAACATCAGTGTTTCCGTCACTGATAAGGGGTCCATCTTTGGTGATGTTGTGAATGATAGGGATGAATCGGAGCTCACCAATATGAAGCCATCATTTTGAATAGTAGGATTGAAATTAAATTAGTGCCCATGAAGAGTTTCCATGGAGAAAAACAAAATTGTTGTTGGAATGTATTGGATTTTGATTCCCATAAATCACGTACAAATATGATGATGCCATTGATTTTGTCGTGAGTTGGGTGATTCTTCCTCACTTTGGGAGATGTTAATATGTACATATCATTGAATTGTTTCATTAATGTATTTAATAATTGAAAATCCTTTTATGTTGGATGTAAAATATATATCTACATTTCAACATTTTAGTATGAACATTGGATTAGTCAATTTAGTATAAATTTTTAAGCCAACATAATTAAAATATGTATTTGAACATAATGAATTTAAAATCTATGTTTTATGCTAATATCCAATTTTATTAATCTTTACCATATAAAATCCCGTGCACGAGCACGGGCACAAACTAATTAATCCAAATTCTGATTTCCATTAAAATTTTTGTAGTAGAACTCCGGTGCTAATAGAACTTCAACAAAGGAATAAACGTATTAAGAGCTTTGGTTTCTTAGGGAACTTGTATACAACCTGCTTGATATTTATGAAGCTATCAAAGAACCTATTGATGGCCTATCAAAATTTATGATATCCATACTTTGATATTTATAGTATCCACTCCTTTGGAGATTAATTCTACTGCCGTTCTTGTGTATTAATTGGCAAACTTCCATTTCTTCATCATGCTGAAAGTGGTTCCAAAAATTAAGGTTAATCCAAACACCAAGAAAACCATTTGAAGACCGATGTTCTACGTTACGGAATCTTTTGAAAGGATGCATCTTGCATAGATAATACGGTAAAATTGACTGATCTAACATGTATCTAAAACGTTGAATACAAATTACTTGAATTCATTTAATTTTGGCCTAACTTGTAATCAGTGGCGAATCCAGAAATTAATTCAAACGGGGTCGGAACTCAAACACACATGTGATTTGAAATTTTAAATTTAACAATAGTCGTAAAAACAAAATTACAAAGCTATTATAATCAAGGCAATTGTCCTCAGCGAATCTTCATATTTGAAACCGATATATACTATCATCGTTCGATATTGTTTCAAAAAGATCATCCGCAAAATAAGTAATAACAGTATTATCTAAAAACTCATCCGATGTTTCGTTGCGCAAATTGGTGTTGATAATCTTCATCATGCTCATTTGGATGATAATGTGAAATTGGTTTTCTTTCAGCTGGATTTGACTGAAGAGCACTTGAATCAACTCGACTTCTCCCACAAGACGAAAGATTAATGTTTGCGTCAAAATTTGAGGTTTGCGTTTGAGTGTAGTGTTCGTTAGTTTCTTGATTCAAAGGAGAATTTTCAGATGTAGAAGTTGAACGAAACGATTCAGCAGTCAACTTTTTGGAATATCTATGCATTTTCAATTGGACAAAAAAAAATCTAATTAGGCAAGTGAAAGATATTCAATAATTGTAACTAATTACAGGAGAATTGAAGCAGTGAACAACATATACAATTACAATTGACAAATGATTTCTTGTCAATTTCATCAAATGATTTCAACAATTGAAACTAATCTAACTATCAAAATAATTTAAAGGTAAACAATTGAAAATTTGACAAAGAAAAGCAAAAATTAAAACTATCTAAAGTTTTAGGCCGAAACTTGTGCCCAAAAAAAAAAAAATTACAGGAGAATTGAAGCAGTGAACAACATATACAATTACAATTGACAAATGATTTCTTGTCAATTTCATCAAATGATTTCAATAATTGAAACTAATCTAACTATCAAAATAATTTAAAGGTAAACAATTAAGAATTTGACAAAGAAAAGCGAAAATTAAAACTATCTAAAGTTTTAGGCCGAAACTTGGGCCAAAAAACAAAGAGAGAGCTTTTAAGTGAATAGCAACGGCAAGGTTCGAACCCAGGACGCCTGAGAGAAGTGCCCATCCAATGTTTCACGCCCAGCCAACCATCAAAGCAATCTTCTTCTACTGCATTGGGGTACATCACAAATTATATATATAACGTATTTGGTTATTTTTTAATTTAACTAGCAGAATTTTTTTTTTAAAGCGGGGTCAGTTGACCCCACGTGACCCCACCTTAGCTCCGCCACTGCTTGTAATATTTACATTATGATCTACATCTGAAATTCGAATGAACCTTAATACAACCCAAGTTTCTCTGTTTTTCAACGGAATAAATTGTATTAGATCAAAACTTAAAATTGTATAGGTCAAAACAATAGAAAATTGGTAAGGTAGCCCTCTATGCGAGGAAGATGATCCAATAATGGTGTACTTTTCTTGCTTTAGATAATTACCTTATCATTCCGTAACCAAGAAGCTATTATTGGGGACTCCAACTCAACATCGCCCATCAGTGATGCATCCTTAGCTTTTTCCTATGATACCTACCTCAAAAATTAATCTTTAAGTCATGGAAAGAATTGATGGGTTGATAGTTGCGGACTACTAAAGCAATAAGCATGCATCACCATCACCATCACCATCACCATCACCGTCATTTGTTAATTAATCTTCATAGTGCGACGGCCTGTCTTGTGCACTTTAACTATGTGCTCTCCAGTATGACATCCCTTTCTGAACACCCTAAACTTGGTAAATGGGTAATTCGGTTTGAGAAGGATCGAGTTAAATTTGGATTGGGTCATGTTTTGAATTAAGCGATATTTCAGGTCGGTTCGGTTTGGATTGAGTGAACTTCAGAAGGATCGATGTTGGATCAATTTGATTTTTGATCCAATAAACTTGTCCTACAAAAATAAGCAACTTTGTCAGAAATTCTGGATCGAGTATGGTTCGGTTCAAGTCAAATTTCAGGGCCATTTCCGAATGAGCCTATTTCAAATGTCAGGTCGGGTATATGCCCGATCATTCAGTTCTGGTTTTAGGTCATTTTGCCAGGTCTAGAACACCTCCTGCCAAAAGGGCGTTACTTAGTTTTTCCTTTTTTTTTCTCGTTTTTTTCTTCCAAAGTAATATGCTAGAGGGTGTTTAATTGAAACCAAAAAGCAAAAACTATGGTCTTTTAGTAAAAAGCGAACATCTCTAATGGTTTAAAATTATTAAATTGGTGATAAATATAATTAGTTATTGAAGATTGACTACATACTAGTTCATTGGTTACATTTTATTAATAGATAAGAAGAAAAAAGTTCGGAAGTATAACCCAATCAATGATAAAATGGTTATGTTACACAAGGCATAATGCTTTAATCGACGAAAATTACATGTGAGGTGGTAGCTTTATAAAGCCTATCCGGCTATTCTTAACTATCCTTCCTACCATTTTACCTTCATCAATCTATAATACATGAGTTTTTTTTTTTTTAATTACAAAGGTGAAAAAATAGTATCTATGTTAAAAACTAGCTAGAAGAACTGTTCTTTTTTTAAAAAAAAAATATTAGTGTGGCACCCCTCACGATGCATGCAGTCCCCCACTCTCTACACAAATGAGTAAACACAGTTAGGTTTGGATGTTTTGCAAGGTCCATGTGTTTTGCAGCATTGCTTCATTTAGGATGTCATGAAAGTTTCACCAGTTTTGTACCACTCATTCATTGGAATTATTTTTTCCCTAATACTTTGTCACGCTTTTGGCTAAAAGTTGCTTCAACTAATTGATCCATTGAACTAAAATTTTGCAGCTCATTGGCTATAATGATTATGTAGATGTAGATGTCAATTAGTTCAATTGACAAAATTTCTAAAAGTTGTTACTAGAGACCTATGTTCGAATGCCGCTTATATCAGCCTTTGAGCCTCATGCACAACCTCCCCCCCAAAAAAACGATGATTTGTATGACAATGGAGGTTGTTTGAATGTTCTATTGCTAGTGGACTTAATGTAATATAATGGCACAAATTGTCTATATTTTTGGGTGATCTAGCGATATATTAGCAAATGAAAGTTAAATTATTACAATATTATCAAATAAATAAACCCTACAGAAGGATTCAGAAAGGCCTTATATGTAAACTAACTAAGAGTACTATTGTTTGGTGCGAATTAATTTCCATGATCAATAATTACATTGGAATAGCTCTTTCGGCCAAGGCCTCTTGCACATTGATTATACAGAAAAGGGAAACAGGAACAAAAGGAGGCAATAGCTATTAGCTAGGCATAACCACGTAGGCCTTCAACTCGTTCTTAATGCATTTGTATCAATACCCCCTAAAAAATGATTGGAAGGACCAAAAAGTCTTCATTATACTATTCATTGGAATAATGAATTTATTTTACAGTGTTTATTTTGCTAAAAATAATTAAAGTATTCTCATTTTTCTATTCATTCACAGAGACTTTTTTGTGTCTTGAAATAACGATAATATCCTTAAAATGATCAAAATGTCATTTATAGTCAAGTGTCATCATTAGTTTTTAAACTAGGAAGACATATTTCAAAAAAAATCTTAAAAATAGAAAAATATACAAGGAAAATTTCAACTACATACGTGATAGTCATATTCTTTATTGAGAACACATCGTTCTATGTAGAAGCAACTTTTTATATATAAAAAAATAGTTAGACTAGCTAATCAACCCAGTTAGAAAATTAAAAGAAACGCATACCATATAACATGTTCATGAATGATCTAATGCCAATCATTATATATAACATATATAAGTGCATACCAGGTATGAACGAGCGCGTTCAAGATAAAATGTCACACTCAAAACACAAGACTTGTATATTGATGGGTCATTGTGTGTTTGTTAATAATGCACCTCGCCGAACTTACTTATGCCGAATGATACACAAGTTCATAGTGTGTATAAGATTATTCTCGATTTCAGATTTTTAAATGGTAGGTAGACATGGACCATCATCACGAGTGCAAACCAAAACCATATATCATCCATTAATTTGACCTTATATTCGTGATGGCAAGAAGCATATATGCTATCGCACTCCTAATTAACTATATATATATATATATATATATATATATATATATATATATATATATATATATATGTATATATATATATATATATATATATATCTACACACACACACAACACACACCAACACACACACACACACACACACATATATATATATATATATATATATATATATATATATATATATATATATGTGTGTGTGTGTGTGTGTGTGTATATATCTATCTATCTATCTATCTATCTATCTACACACACACACACACATATATATATAATTATTTATATATACACACTTTTTAGTTTTAGATATTGTATCAAGCATACTGATCCTTGTTGGAGTTTGGTTGAAAGGAACGTAATCACTACGCAATGTAATCAATCATATAATGCAATTGTTAGTGTAATGAAATGAGAAAATAATTACATTACAATTTTTGGTTACAAAGTTTTTACAACTGTAATAGGATGAACTCATTTATAAACAATACTTAATTTTATACGTGGTGTGAAGTACTTGTAATTCAATTCGCATTTTAGTTTTGCCCACTTTAATTATTTGTAACTTTGTTGATAATTATCATCAAATATCTTATTATCATGATTATGATACTTCACATGAAACAGACTTCACTCTATTTCTTTGAAATTACAATGATGTAATGTTGTTCAAGTTTAGCAAGTTGAGAGAGAAGGTGGTGATGAAGATGATGATGATGTGAGAGAGAGAGAGAGACAGAAAGAGAGATGATGTCTAGAACAATACAACGTACAAAAATGCAGCTACAATAATTAATATGACCACAGTCTGGCTTATACTTTATCTAATATGGCGAGGAGAGGGAAGAGGGGTGAGGGGGACTTGAAACCTTTAAAAACATGATGATGTAGTATTAAGAGATGAGAAGTGGAGGAGAGACAATGAAGAGAACAGAGAAAACGTTCTTGAGTACAATAGCTTATGATTAGATAGATTTTGATTCAAAGATATGAAATCACAATAGTTTTAGGAAAAGTCAAGTAATTGTATTCGTCTAGATTGAGGTAAGTGTAATTACAATATAATCTTGATTACATCCCTTAATGGTAACCAAATATGGTAATGAAAACATCATTACCATTTTGATTGCTTTACCACTTTGATGTCATTAGGGTTATCAAATATTTATTAAAGCTTCATCATTTTTAAATTTTTTTTTACAAGGGTAAACATACCCAACTCATTAGGCCCCCTATCTCAGGGCTCACCGGCCACAATGGGTCAGGGAGGCGGGAAACTACTTTGGATAGCAAAGCTTAGGCCAACAAGCCCAAGGACCAAGTCCATCCGCACAGCGGCACACAAAGTACAACATATGCGTCTCGCCCGAGTCGAACCTAGATGGAGAGCGTGGGAGAGGAAACACTTGACCATCCGGCAAAGTGCTCTTCTGTTATTAAAGCTTCATTAGGTCGATAGGAGTTGACATATTTTATGAGAAACGAGCAAGCATAATTTTAGAGAGGATCGGAATATGTGTTCGCTTTTCATTATTTACCGGAGGCTCCTATTAATGGGTGATCTATAATAATCTAGCTCCATTACGATAGGAGTTGACATAATTTGTGAGAAATGAGCATAATTTTAGAGAGCAATGGAATGTGTTCGCTTTTCATTGTTAACGTGAGGCTCCTATTAGTCGGTGACTGTGATAATCTTTTCGAATTGTCATTTAACTACTATGAAGGACTCCCTAACCTTGATATGGTGGTCAACATTTAATCCACCTAAATGTTTTTTTTTTTTAACAGGAAAAAAAAAAAAACAAAAGTTGAATTAAAAATAATACCGACCTGGCTGTGAAAGGAATGTTTGAGCTGCATAATTATCTTATTATTAGAAGATTCAATTAGTTGGTGGCCAAATCGCCTGAGCAGCTATCAGACCTTGCTAAGGTCGTGTCTTCCACTAATATGTGTGATTTGTTGAAAAGCCAAGCTTTGCAAAGGTACGAGTGGATACATATTCCAATTTGGTGGTTGGCACCTTACATAGATATTGTTATTGTATTGTTATTCATGCATTTGTATATTTCAGAGACAACCATTAGTTGAGAGGCAACTATTATCGGTTAACTACATGCAAAATTACTTACTTTAAAAAAACACACTTAAACAACCTTGCATAAGTTTTGTGGGTAGTTTCCTGGTTTGGTGAAGACGTTAGTTGTAACGCCTTCTTGGAAATTGATGGGAGAATTGGTGGACAATGGAGATTATGAACTTCATTTTACGTTTGTTTTGTGTCTCACTTTATAGGATATCCTTCTTGGAAATTGAGCAATGCCAATAAGAACTCGTTGAGAAGGTCGACCAGGAGAAAAGGCATGGGGTTAGCTAGTGTTAGTAAATTAAGATTGTGGAGTTTAATTTTAGCGATATCTGATAAATTAGTCGAAGTTTATTTAAAGATTATTTGGATCTAATTTGAACTTTAATTCTTTAGAAATTATTTGGATCTGGTTTGAATTTTAATTCTTTAAATGACATGTATGGTAAATATATAATCAATGTGTGCAATTTATTATATTAAGATGGCAAATAATAGATTAATGTGATTACATGGCTTGAATTTGTTGCACAAGGATCACTACCTTTTGCCAATAGAATATCATTAGTAGCTCAAATTCTCCAGATCTTGGCGTAGTATAGAGTGCTTGTAATAAGACTTTTTGCTCAAATAATATTGTGTTATCATTTTTTTCCCTCCAAATGTAAGTGTAATTTTTTCCTAACCTCCTATCATTATATTTTTGTGTTTTTCCTAATGCCCATTGGACGCAGTGACACCAGGATGAGCTTGCAAAATACAGCACAATTTGGATTTTTTTTTTAAAAAATAAAACCATAGTGGCATGCAAAATTTTTCGTTCTTTGAAAAAAAGGTGATATTTGGGGCAAGGCTTAAAGCCCAAAATTTTTTATCTACTTTTAATGAAGTAAACCAACAAGAGAAAATTAGTTGAGCTCACATAAGGCACGGGTTATTAACACATGAATTTAAAACTAACATTGTATAAAATTAACCAAATAGCTCATCACAAGGTGACAAGAGTCACACCACAAATGAGCTACTCATGAAAGACTCCCTTCCCACATCCACCTAGATAGCTAGGGACACAGTGGACCTGTTTAGATGACTGAAGATCTTATTAATCCGACCCGCAAACATTAATGTCATGATCACTTTATTTTATCCATAATCTAATCCAACCCTCAAATGAGGATACCTGACTTCATAGAGTCAAGTTAGAGTTGAAGTTCCTATACTTTGACCTTACCTATTGACAAATTTCTAGTTTTGAAAATTTTCAAAAGAAAATATAGTTTATGTATGTACATGTTTACATTTTCCCTCTAATATCTAAAATGCTGAATTGAAATTCGTCTTTGACTCATCTCTCACTCTCTTAATATTAATCTCTACCTCTCATTTCAAGTTGTGGCTTGGGTAAAGAGTTATTCATGAACAAGATATTTCTAGCTCCCTCTCTTTATATTTTAAAGTTCTCCTTCTCCCTCTCTTCCTATTAGTATGTTCTCGACCCCCTCTTTGATTTTTTTGGGAATTTCAATTAATGATTCAAAACTATTGGTGATGTTGGTTTTTTTAATGGAACTAAATGTTGTAATTGCAAAGTTATTATTGAATTAATAAGTATACTTGTTAGTTCGAGTTTCTCTTGTCACTTGGCCCTTATTTAGCAAAGATGTCGGTGTTGAACTTCACAAGGAAAATAAAACTTTGTCATAATGTCATGTTGCGTATAGGATTATATAAGGGTCCAATTTGGCCTACTAATCCGAAGGCACGTATAGATCAGGTTGAGGGTCAATGGTATGTCGACTCGCATTGGGGTCAGGTAACATTAGGGTCAAAGAAATCTTAACTACATGACCCTGTTGACCGGCTCCTAAACCCAACCTAACCTGACCCAATTCGCAATTTGATAAGGCCTATGATGTAGTCATGCAATTGCAAGGAAATGTACAAACAATCAATGGTACTGCACAGTTTTGTAATGTCTGAAATGCTCAAATTCTTGACTTGCCCCTTTGTAGTCCTCTAAAAAGGGGAGTCGCACAAGGATTTGAAAATATACCATGCTTGAGGGGCAGAGGAATTGGTGACGCAAATTGAAAGATGAGCGAACTAAGTTTATCACGACCATTTGATTGAGAGAGAAAACCAGCAGAGATATCAAGAGGGCAGAAAATTAAGTTGGTTCATAAAGCAGATAGTCATACACTCATTCATAGATACCCACTGTCATGAGCATAATACATATAATGTAATACAAAAAGTCAGTTGACCTGATTTTCCGTAAAACTATGGATTCACAAGCATCTCAAACAAAAAATTAAGAAGCGTTCGCGTATTAAAGATACATGTTAGGATTATTAGGATCGATTATGATTTTATTGTAAATAACAAGGAATCACAAAATACGATAACAATAAGATAAAGAGAACAAACACCAAGATTTATGTGGAAAACCTTAAACGGGAAAAACCACGAGTGTCAATGAGCAAAGAATCCACTATGGCGATGGGAGAGTACAAAATTGATCTCAGAGCGATGTGTCCTAAGAAGAGATCAATTAGTAATTACAAAATCACTCAGAACGCTCTTTCATAAAACAAGAATAGTAGAACTAATAACTGATCAAAGGGAAAAACAGCCTTCTAAATGCTCAATGATGCTTGTGTTCTTGATGATCCTTGAGGATGATTTTGGAGCCCAAGGCTAGGCCCCTTATAAAGCAATTAGTATGTCAAGATCAAGGAAACCCTAGCGACGTTGGTGCTGCACACACTACGGACTATGGTCAGGACCACAGATGGTCCATGGTGCCCTCTGGGAGTAGTGATTGAAGCGCGTTTGGTCACGGACCATGGCCAAACCCTCTGGGGTTCCATGGAGGACATAATTTGGGCCACTAAACGCAACAATAGATGAAGGACTTGAAGGCCATATTTCTCAACTATGACTTGGATTTCAAGTGTAAGACCTTACATTTAGAATTCAAGGGCTTTTTTTAACCCTTATTTCTTGTTCTTTTGTTTTCTATTTTTTGGGTTTTCTTGAGGGGCAACATAAGAACTAGAACTTACACGGTAATACAGAGGAGTATTCATGAAATAGGGAAAAATTGAAAATGTAGATCCTTTAATTTGAAGAGAAGAGGCTTTCACCAGCAGCAATAATGCAAAAAAGAGCTGAGTGAAAGTGCAGTTAACCAAAAGCAAAGGATTAAGCAAGTGGGGTTGGGTTTCAGATAACAGATGGTGTGTCCTTAGGTCAATCCAAGCACTTAGGATTTCCTCAAAAAATATCAGCTAACCCAAAGCACAATCCTTTCCAGTGTAGCCATCTGAACAGAGAAATTTGGACTGAATACATTCAAAATAGAAGTAAACTTAAGAACCAATTTAAATAATCCACTTCATGTGGTAAAGTAGGACCATGGATAACCACTTTCGATCGAACTAATTCATTTTTCCAATTGTATACCTAGGATAATAGCTAGGTGTGCAGAACTTCCAATTTTATTATTACCCAAGTGAGGAAGATCGTATGATCTGAGTGAGGTTCCAATTTGTGATTGTAGTCACAAAGTTTATTGTACTGTTGTTAAGAAATCTAGGGAATTGGAATAAAGACAGAGTTGATGCATTTATTGATGACATTCAATGATAGATATGAATCCATTAGGGGATAAATTTTGCAAATGGATGCTTTGCCAACTGTTAGCAAAGCTTATTATATGATAGAGAGAGTGTAAACTCAAAGGAATGTCACTGGAAGTTATTTTAGTGGACCGTAGGAAGTTGTAGACGTTGCAAACAGATCATTATACACATCCTTTAGTGATGGAGAATCCAACTTAAATGCCTTGGCTATCAAAAATGGTCCAAACCAGAGAAATAAGAAAGATAATAAGAGGCCTAAGAGTAATAGATTTTGTGATCATTGCCAAAGATCAGGACACACTTAGGATCAATGTTTTAAGATCATAGGCTATCCAGGTTGGTATGAAGATCCAACAAATACTGGCAAGGATAAAAGAAGTTCCAAGGTTGCTGCAAGTTGATCAAGTACCAAAGAGTCCCCTTGATTAAGTTGGTAACTCTAAGCCAGTCTTAGGGCAACTTGATTCAAACCTTGTCCAAGCTTTAACTTAGGAGATGTTGAAATACATGAAGGGAAAGAATACTGTGAAAAGCTAGTATGACAGTGTGCACGCTTTAGCACTTTGCAAGTGTGATTACGAACAGCTCTCATTCTAGCATATGTTGTGTTGTGCGAAATAGTTGTTGTGGTTCTTCGACTATTGGCACATGTGCCTCTAAAAGAGCCTATTCACATGACACATGTTTTATATGTGCTAGATTTCAAATTTAGACTAATATTAGTTAACAAATTATTGACTAATCGTCATTTATTTGCCCTATTCACTCCTGAAAAATGCACTTTTCAAGACCCTTCAACTAAATTGACTGTGGCTGTTGTACCTATGGATAATGGACTCTATCAGTTTAAGTTTGCTAGTTAAGCTGGAAACACTAGTACTATACAAGCACATTCTAGGATTGGACAAAATAATAGTAGTGCAAGTTTGTCTGGCACCACTCTTAATGTTGTTTTGACCCCTACTTCTGATTGTAAAGATCCAAGTCTTGATATTGTACATGATGGACTGGGGCACACTTCAGCCTCAAAAATGCAACATATCTATTTGTGTAAGCAATCTTCACAAGTACTTTTACATGTGACATTTGTATGTTAGCTAAAATGCACATATCACCCTTTAATAAAAGTATAATTACTACCTTCTTTCCTTTCCAATTGATTCATCTGGATATATAGGGTCCTTATAGTGTTGTCCATGTTTTTAGAGCTCACTATTTTCTTACCATAGTTGATGATTTCATATGAACCACTTGGACTTAACTATTGTAGGATAAAATCCAAATTGGCTCTTCCATAATACATTTCTTTAATATGGTCAAAATTCAATTTGATACAAAAATCAGTATGGTCAGAAGTGATAATGGTACTGAATTCTTAAATTCCACTTGTCTTGATTTCTTTTTGAAAATGACATTTTGTATAAAAATTCTAGTGTTGATACCTCCTAGCAAAATGTTATGGCAGAGAGAAAACATAGGCATCTCCTAGGTACTACTAGAGCCATTAGGTTCCATGCAGGGCTACCTAAATACTTCTGGGGGAGAATGCATCTTATTAGCCACACACATTATTAATAAACTTCTCATGGCAAATTTAAATTGGAAAAGTCCCTTTGAAAGACTCTATGGCAAGCCATCAACCTATGCAGATTTAAGAGTCATAGGTTGCTTAAGTTTTGCTACAAATTTGAAACCCTCTAATAAATTTGAACCTAGGGCCAAGAATTCTATGCATCTTGGTTACACTTTTGGATACAAAGGTTATAAGTTGCATGACTTACAAACCAAAAGGATTTTCTATAGTATAGATGTTTTATTTTATGAAAATGTCTTTCCTTCTAAAGGTGATTCAAAATCCATTGGCATTCCTATACAGGCTGACAATCCATTGAATTCTTCTCCTCCCCTTCCCATTATGCTGCATCTGAGACATTTGTTTTCAATCAGTTTCATCTTTTCAGAACCTACTTCGTCCTCTATACAATTTGTTCCTCTTTAAGATAATGATCTTGTTGTTTCAAATTCAAATTCTTCCTCTCAGTTACATTTTGATTCCATTGTTCCTTCATCATCACAAGCTTCTTCTTCTACTCATAATGCAGTTTCAAATTCTATTGATAATCAATCTTCTACTTATGACAGTCCAGTCCTTATAAGGTACAATAGAGCTAGGGGTGCACCAGCTTGGTCACGTTACTATATTTTTGCACTAACAACGACCTCAACTTCTCAACATTTACCTTCTTAGTCCAGTAGCTTAACTACTTTTGTTAATCCTTACCCTTTAATTTATTCACATATGCAAATTTGACCCATCTCTCACCTAATCATGTGGCATCTCTCACCAAAGTTCTATAAAACTATGAACCTCATTGCTATTCACAAGTAAAATTTAACCTTAAATGGGTAAAGGCCGTGAATCATGAGCTTCATGTTCTTGTTGCTAATCATACTTGGGTCATGACTACTGTTGACCTAATTAATGTGTAAGGTTTTGATGATAACAATCCAAATGTACTAGTCAATATGGTGTGCTTGAGTTGTGTGTTGAGATAGGATCCAGAAAATACTTGGAGCGGTTTGAATGAGCGTGGAGCATCAAAGTCGATACATGTGTAAGGAGTTCAGCTGATAACAAGAGTCTTAGGTTTTGTATGTGCTTTATTCTTTTAGATTCTTGTTAATATGCCAATTAGAAGGTCTTTGACTTAGTATTTGCTTTGAATGATTTTGAGGTATCTCAGAACACTGCCTCAGAATAGTTCTGAGAAGTCAGGTCTGTAGTATTTTGAGGCCAAAAATAAAAAATGAGTTTCAAGGTTTTTAAAATGATTTCTGACTGCCGAATTTCATGAGATAATTGGGATTAATTTTTCTGATGTCAGTTGAGTCTAAAACGATTTCTCCCTTTGTAAATAATATTAAGAGATCCTACTTTTTAGGGAAGAATGTTTACCAAGTAATTAATCCTACTTTTTAGGGAGTGACTAAGATAGCGGAGAAATGTGTGGGATTGACTGTTGGAGTTGATCAGTTCAGAGAAGTGGTTTTGACTTCTTCCTATTCTTGTGCCACAAGCACTTAATGGGATATTTGTTCTTCTTTCCCACTCCCACACATTCCGCTATTTACGTTACCTTTTTCCCTCAGTGTTTTTCAAGGTTTTTCAAGGTTTTCCAAGTGTTAAAAATTATCTTTGTGAGTTAGAATTTTCTGTAAGAAAAACCTTCAAAGAAAGTGCTAAAATCGAGTCTTCAATGTTAGCATAATAGGGATTGTACTGTACCTTATATTCAGCTTGTTTAGAAGCATTCAAGTGAAGTGTTTTTATCTCTTTTTCATCAGCAAGATAAGAGTTTGCCCAAGTCTTGGGAGACGTTAGATGTGGTATCTGTAAGGGTTTGTTTAAGTCTCGGGAGACGTTGGACGTGGTGTTTGTAACTAGGGTCTCGGGGTAGACTAAGTTATATGTGTGACTGTTATGTGTGTAATGTGTTCAACCGGTGAAAATGTTGCTAAAATCCTACAGTGGTAGGTCGTGATTTTTACTCCTCAATTGGGCCAGAAGTAGTTTTCCACGTAAAAATACTGTGTCTACTTTATTATTTCTGCAATTAGCTGTGATTGTGCTTCATTCCAAACATGCATTCCAAACAGTTTTTACGAATATTCTGAAACAATCGAAAAAGTTGGTAGACACAATGCACCCTCCTCTTGTGGCCTTGTGCGGTTAAATCCAACAAGTGGTGTCAAAGCAGAGTTCTCATACCTAGGTTAACACCTTGAGAGATCCTGAAAAATGAGTGCACCACAAGGAATTTTAGAGGGTCAATCTGTGACTTGATCACCATACTTCAATAGACAACATTACAACTGGTGGAAGAATCATTTGGAGAATTACATTCAAGCTGATGACTACGAGCTGTGGATGATCATTGAGAATGATCCTTACATTCCAATGAAGACCGCGGAAGATGGCAAGGCCGCCTCTAAGAAGCCAAATGAGTTCGACTTAGATGACTTCAAAAAGATGGAGAAAAACGCTAGGGCCAAGAAGCTACTATACTTTGATCTTAGACCAGACGAGTACACCCGTATTTCAGAGTGTGAGTCCGCGAAGGAGATATGAAATGTCTTTCACGTGGCTCATGAAGGAACCAACCAGGTCAAACAGTCCAGGATCGAGCTGTTAATGAGAAAATACGAGCTGTTCGAAATGAGCGATAAAGAGACGATGATGGATATGTACACTCGTTTTACCTACATAACCAATGAGATGAATCGTTGGGGAAATCCTTTACCACCGAAGAATTGGTAAAGAAGATCTTATGGTCTTTGCCTCAATCATGGGAAATGAAAGTTACAGCCATCCAGGAAGCAAAGAAGATGAACTAGATCTCTTTGGATGAGCTCATTCGGAACCTTCAGACATACGAATTGAGGAAAAGCTCCTAGGTGAAGGAAGAAACAAATAAAGATCGAGGCCTTGCTCTAAAGGGTGTGGAAAGTGATGATTCGGATTTGGATGATGAAGAAATGGCCATGACAACCCGGAATTTTAAGAAATTCTTCAAGAAAGCTGGAGGGAATTTCAAGAAGGGAAGTATTAGCAAGCCAAGGAGCAGTGATCGTGATCAGTCCTCAGGTTGCTTCAGATGTGGGAAACATGGTCACATCGTGAAGAATTGCCCCATGCAGAAGGAAGAACAGGCGTTAGAACAGTTCCGAAACCATGACAAGAGATCGCAACAAAGCAGTTTCGTAAGGCATTTCACTAAGGCTATGATGGCAGCCTGGGGTGAGACTTTAGAGGAAGAAGATGGCTCTCAAGAAGAAGAAGTTGCAGTGGCCCTCATGACCAGAAGTGAGTCCGAATCAAACTTTGAACCGGTTGAAAGCTTGTCCCAACTCAAGGATAAGGCTAAAGTGAGAGGAAGCAACTAACTATGGTTCTTGGATAGTGGTTGCTCAAGGCACATAATGGGAGATAGATCAAACTTCTTCTCACTTGTAGCCTTTGATGGAGGGAGTGTGGCATTTGGAAACAGCAAGTCTGGGAAAATTATCGGTGTTGGTAAGAGAGGTAAATCACTCTCTCACTCTATTGATAATGTGTACTTGATGGACGGTTTACAGCCTAATTTGTTAAGTGTGTCTCAATTGTGTGATAGAGGTAATCACGTTGGTTTCTTTTCAGATCAATGCTTGATTTCCAATATCAAATTTGGTGATATTGTGCTGAGGGGGAAGCGACACAATAATGTGTATAAAGCGTGTGTTCTTTCACTTCCTCAAAATCATTTAACTTGTTTAAGTGTTCTTGATTACGATGTTATGCTTTGGCACAAGAACCTAGGTCATGCAAGCCTCTCTCTTTTGAATAAACTAGTTTCTAAGGACCTAGTAGTCAGACTACCTTTCATTAAGTACAATGATGATAAGATGTGTGACGCTTGTGCTAGAGGAAGACAAGTTAGGACTTCTTTCAAGTCAAAGAACTATGTGAGCACTTCCCGACCTCTTGAACTACTACATGTCAATTTGTGTGGTCCTCTGAGGATCACAAGTAGAGGTGGGAAGAGGTAAGTATTTGTTATAATGGATGATTACTCTCGTTTCACTTGGACTCTATTTTTAGCATCGAAAGATGAATCATTTGAAAAATTTCTTGTGCTCCTTAAGAAAATTGAAAAGAGAGTAGGACACTCATTAGTAAGTCTTAGGTATGACCATGGGAAAGAATTTGAAAACTCAAACCTCATTAATTATTGTAATGATCATGGTGTTGATCACAACTTTTATGCCCGCAGAACACCCCAACAGAACGGGGTGGTAGAGCGAAAAAATCGTACTCTAGAGGACATGACTAGGACTATGCTTATCGCTAGTGGTCTTCCTAGGAACCTTCGGGCAGAGGTGTTGAATACATCATGTTATATTATTAATAGATGCATAATCAGACCCATACTTAACAAGACTCCTTATGAACTTTTTAAAGGACGAAAACCCAACATTAAGCTCTTGAGGGCGTTTGGTTGACAAATGCTATGTGCACAATAATGGGAAGGAATCCTTGGGAAAGTTCGACCCTAAAAGTGATGAAGCCATATTCTTAAGGTACTCCTCACACAGTAAGGCATATAAAGTGTTTAACAAAGGACCTTGTGTGTTAAGAAGAGTGTGCATGTATTGTTTGATGAGACTAACTCCTTGACTAAGCATGATGCACAAGATGAAGAGTTCGAACTTGATCCTGTAAGAAAAGACCTCTCGCTCACTCAAAACTCCATGGTAGATAATGGTAAGGCTCTTAAAGGTGAACCAAGTCTTGGATATGATAGTGTGAAAGATGGGCAGGGAGCAAACCAGTTAGGGGGAAGCATTGATGAACCTGATTTGGAACAGAACCGGCCACTCAACTCGATCCTTCCCGAACTGATTTGGGAATAGGCTCCAAAACAGATTCAGAATCTGTTTCACCAAGTATCCAGGAGAGATTAGAAAATGTGTCTGTGGATCCATTTACTGCACGACCCTGGAAGCACCAGAGTTTACACCTCCTTGACCAGATTATGTCTGACATTAACACAGGGGTGCAAACCAGATCTAAACTCAGAAACTTTTGTACTTTCTATGCCTTTTTATCTAACATTGAGGGAAAGAATGTTCATGAAGCTCTTGTAGATTCTGACTGGGTTACTGCTATGTAAGAGGAGCTTCATCAGTTCGAAAGGAACAAGGTTTGGCACCTTGAATCATGGCCTAAGGACAGATCGATAATTGGCACCAAGGGGGTGTTCAAGAACAAATTGGATGGGTTCGGAACAATCACCCGGAATAAGGCCAGGTTGGTGGTTCAGGGTTACAACCAAGAAGAGGGGATCGATTATGAGGAAACATTTGCACCTGTTGTAAGAATTGAGGCTATCTGCATTTTGGTGGCTTTCGCAACCCACATGGAAATCAAGCTGTACTAAATGAACGTTAAGAGTGCATTCCTCAACGGATACCTTAAAGAAGAGGTGTATGTAAGCCAACCCCTTGGTTTTGAAAATCACGATTTGCCTAACCATGTGTTTAAACTTGACAAAACTCTTTATGGTTTAAAACAAGCTCATAGAGCTTGGTATGAACGCTTGTCAAAATTTTTAATCGATAATGGTTTTCAAAGAGGCAAGGTTGATAATACCTTGTTTCTCAAATCAAAGGGGGAACATTTGTTGATTGTTTAAGTGTATGTCGATGACATTATATTTGGTGCAACCAACAATGATTTATGTGATGAATTTTCAGAATAGATAAGGAGTGAGTTTGAGATGAGCATAATGGGTGAGCTTAACTTTTTCTTAGGCTTGTAAATCAAGCAAACTTCAAACGGAACTATGATATATCAACAAAAATATGTCAAGGAATTAATTAAGAGGTTTGGAATGGAATCAGCTAAGCCCATAGAGACACCCATCTGTCCTTCAACCAAGTTGTTTGTGGATGATGGGAGTCCTTCAGCTGAGGAGAAATCCTATAGGGGCATGATAAGGCCTTTTCTATACCTAACCGCCAGTAGACCTAACATACTTTTAAGTGTTGGCTTGTGTGCTCGTTTTCAGTCAAATCCTAAAGAAATACATTTGAAAGTTGTAAAACGAATTTTGAGATATTTGAAACACACCCCTGACTTAACTCCATGGTATCCTCGAGGGTGCAATTTTGATCTCATTGGGTATGCGGATGCTGATTATGTTGGATTTTTGATTGATAGAAAAAGCACCTAAGGTATGGCTCATTTTTTCGAACCCTGTTTGGTCTCTTGGGCAACCAAGAAATAGCACTCTGTTACCATGTCCACGGCAAAAGTCGAGTATGTAGCAGCTGCTTCTTGTTCTGCTCAACTGTTGTGGATACGACAACAACTCAAGGACTTTTTGATTGACACGGGATGCATTCCCATATTTTGTGATAACACAAGTGCAATTACCATTGCCAAAAACCCATATCAACATAGAAGGGCTAAGCATATTGACATACGTCATTACTTTTTGAGAGATAATGTTAAAAAAGGCTTAATTTCAATGAATTTTTGTGCCACCGATAAACAAATTGTTGACATCTTTACCAAGACACTGAGTAGAGAGCAGTTTGAAAGGAACAGACTTGAAGTGGGTATGATTAAAAAGACTTGAGCATGCTTGTTTAACCCCCAATGATTGATCAGTTAAGGGTTTTTAGGCCAAATAAATTGATTCAATGGATGCATTCAATTCCTGTGCTATTATTGGCATATGTGTGGAGTATAATATGTTGACACTCGTTGAGATCTAATGATATTACCCTTAGTGTCCTTGTCACTGAATATTTAACAGTAAGAACAGGTTCTAGGAACAGACCTGACCATTGTGTGTATCATATGTTGATCAAGTGGCGCTGCTGAAAATATGTTGGAAACTGAATTTTCGTCTTTCATTGCCCCTAACCTATAATTTGTAGCCTACCTAGTGTGTAATGATGTGTTGCATGCAAAAATTCTCTCTCTTCAAAAGGGGCCGAAATAAAACTCTGCAAAACCCCCTCGTTTTTCAGTCAAAACATGTCAACATTAACTTCTCCTATTCTCTCTCCTATAAACCCATGCATCTATCTCTCTCTCTTTCCCACAAAAGAAATCGACCTCCTCCTTCTTCGTTAAACCCACCAAAACCCTAATTTCATTCCTCCTCTATTCTTCAAAATGACACGAACTTGTGGCGGCAAAGCATCATCCGAGTGTAAGAATTCTCACTCGCGTTCACTATATGACCAATTATCAAGAAAAAGGGGAGCAAGTTGGATGAGTACCGCAATAGTATCACCGTCGTCTCCGCCACCGAATGAGGTCACCATAGGTATGGATATCACTCCCTCACCTTCTTTTTCTGTTACTCCTTCCATTTTTGGGTTGTTGAAGAGTCTAGAATTACAGTGAGTGGGCTTGAATCTTGATATGATATCCTCTGTAAACCCGATTACGGGGTGGGAGATGGTGGTTTATGACCCGGTTGTGGTCGAGTTAAGGATAGTGGGAAATCAGTCTGAGTCAGCTGGGGAGTCTGTTAGTATGGTTGTTGAGAATGTTGCTGAGGAACCTATTCTTAACAATGATCCGATTGTGGCTGAGGACATTGATGAGGATGAACCAATCTTGCGGTTCAAAAGGACTGTCCAAACCGTCCCCCAGCCAACGACTAAACCGGCTATCGAACGCCAAAGGAAGACTACAACCTCACCCAACATACCCATCAATGCACCCCTACCACGACCTCGAACTCGCAGTTCAGATCCTCCTATTGTTTTGCCCCTTCCAGAAGATAGAGTTAAAAGTCCTATCAAGAAGAAAAAACTAGCCCTTAAATCCACCAAAACACCCACCAAAATACCCACCAGACCAACTCTATCCAAGAGACCTGCCCAAAAACGGGAGGACCCAGAACAGATGTCAGAACTGGTTGAAGAATCTGATGAACCAAAGAAAAAGAAAGTTAGGAAAAACATGACACTTGCTGAGAGGTATGAGCATTTCCTTCAGAAATTTGTGGTTCGAGGTAAGGTGGTTAAAGTGTCTTATTTGCAGAAATAGGGGCTTAAAGTGTTTTTAGAGAAGCTGGATGCACAGGGTTGTTCTGTTTCAGATTTGGCTGAGTTCTATATGAACTGCATTGTCACCAGTGGTGTGGTGACAAGTACAGTTAATGGTCATGAGCTACGATTTGATGCTAGTGATTTAGGTGAGTTGCTTAAGGTGTCATCAAAGGTTTTGATGTGTATGTACGTGAGGACAAGAGCATACTTGGTGATGAGCGTTTGTTGAAATTGACCCGGAGACTAGCCCAAAAGCCCCATCTGACTGAGTCCCGGTCTGTGAGAAAGGGGGAGATGATGCCATTGCATCGGTTGTTGTTTTGGTTTATGATTAAGAATATTGTTTCCCAAGGTCAGGGACGCAACCTTGCTGACCCTATGGACATGTGTTACACTGATTTATTAGATCGGGGTAAGAAAATTAACTTGCCCGCAATCATGATTAGCTATAGTGGAAGAATTGCTAACACGTCCAAGGATCATGACATAGGGTATGGGTTCTTGCTGACTTCGGTGTTTGAAAAACCTGGGATTCCCTTGCAGAAGAGAGTAGGCTTTCAGATCAGTGATGAAATTAGAAGCAGTACCTTGATTAGGTGTGGTTTCAAGGTGATAAAAGGCAGCAGTGCAGGTTCAGAACAGGGCCCCAAACACCCCTTGGCCCTGTTTCTAGTGGGGCTTCCACCTCCAGTACTCCTACGTTCGATACACTACTTCAGAACCAGCTTAATTTGAAGGAGGAGATAGCTGAAGTGAAGCATGCGCTTACTGAGTAAAAGGCTCTCAATGCGAAAAGTTACGAGGATCTCCTAAGTGCCCTCTCTGCCCGTACGACCAAATTTACTTCTCCATCTCCCTCTACCTAATCTGTCGTTGTTCCCTATTTCTAACATTGAGGTTTATTTTGCTTTTAAACCACTTGATTGTGGGTATGACTGGTAGTGGTTTGTGAATGTTCTTGGATGGTTTATGCATTTCTGCTATGCCTTTGCTTGTTGAATGTGTTACTTGTTTGTGCGTGACTCGGATGGCCAATATCATTATTGTACCATACACTTGAGTGTATCGCTATTATTTCCCGCATTACTGCTTTGGTGGTAATTGCATCCACACGGGATTCCAACTTCCGGCCTACTCACCCCCTTCGAGGATGTCAAAAGGGGGAAGATGAGTATGACCTCGTTTCGAACGGTTTGCCTAGTTTTAAGTTGACCTCTTAACTCTTGCTTTCTCTCTCGTGTGGATTGAATAAACTATTTTGGCACAAATGTGTTCCGCACTAATGTCTTTTGCTCTCACTGTTAATTGTCATTGATCATGACTAACGGTCATTTGGTTTGTCATCATCAAAAAGGGCGAAATTATTGACCCAATTAACGTGTAAGGTTTTGATAATAATAATCCAAATGTACTAGTGAAGATGCTGGGCTTGAGTTGTGTGTTGAGACAGGATCTAGAAAATACATGGAGCAGTTCGAATGAGCGTGGAGCATCAAAGTCGATACATGTGCAAGGAGTTCAGCTGATAACAAGAGTCTTAAGTTTTGTATGTGTTTTATTCTTTTAGATTCTTATTAATATACCAATTAGAAGGTCCTTGACTTAGCGTTTGCTTTAAATGATTTTGAAGTATCTCAAAACACTGCCTCAGAACATTTTTGAGAAGTCAGGTCTGCAGTGTTTTGAGGCCAAAAATAAAAAACGAGTTTCAACATTTTTAAAATGATTTTTACTTGTCGAATTTCATGAAATAATTGAGATTAATTTTCCTGATGTCAGTTGAGTCTATAACGGTTTCTCCCTTTGTAAATGATGTTGAGAGATTTAATCCTACTTCTTAGGGAAGAATATTTACCAAGTAATTAATCCTACTTTTTAGGGAGCGGCTAAGATAGTGGAGAAATGTGTGGGATTGACTGTTGGAGTTGATCAGTTCAAAGAAGTGGTTTTCACTTCTTTCTATTCTTACGCCACAAGCACTTAATGGGATAATTATTCTTCTTTCCCACTCACACACATTCCTCTATTTAAGTTGCCTTTTTCCCTCAGTGTTTTTTAAGGTTTTTCAAGTGTTAAAAATTGTCTTTATGAGTCAGAATTTTCTATGAGAAAAACTTTCGAAGAGAGTGCTAAAATCAAGTCTTTAATATTGGCATAATAGGGATTGTACTGTACCTTACATTCAGCTTGTTTAGAAGCATTCAAGTAAGGTATTGTTATCTCTTTTCCATCAGTGAGATAAGAGTTTGTCCAAGTCTTGGGAGACGTTGGATGTGATATCTGTAAGAGTTTGTCCAAGTCTTGGGAGACGTTGGATGTGGTGTTTGTAACTAGGGTCTCGGGGTAGACTAAATTACGTGTGTGATTATTACGTGTGTAACGTGTTCGGCCCATCTTGTGAAAGTGTTGTTGAAATCCTACAGTGGTAGGTTGTGGTTTTTACTCCTCAATTAGGCCAGAGGTGGTTTTTCACGTAAAAATACTGTATCTCCTTTATTATTTCCGCAATTAGCTTTGTTTCTACTTCACTCCAAACACGCATTCCAAACAGTTTTCAGACGTGTTCTGAAACAATCGAAAAAGTTGGTAGATACAATTCACCCCCTTGTGTCCTTATGCGATTACATCCAACAACTACTTTACCTATTAGCAAGAAGACTTTTCCTTCTAAATGGGTCTATAAGGCCAAGTATAAGCCTAATAGTACTATTGACAGGCACAAGGCAAGGTTAGTCACTAGAGGGTTTGAACAAATCAAAGACAAAGGCTGGAACCACACTTTTTCTCCTATAACTAAACTCATTACTGTGAGAATCTTTATTACATTAGCCACTACCAGGGGTTGGCCTCTACATCAGCTTGATATAAATGATGCTTTCCTTCATGGTTTCACTGGTAATGAAGTTTATATGTTGCCTCTTAGAGCTTACACTAAAGGCTTCCCTGGGTAGGTTTATAAGTTGCAGAGGTCACTTTTTGGATTGAAACAAGCATCAAGACAATGGAACATAAAATTGACCAAGTTTCTTATCTATGTAGATGATCGTCTGATTTCAGGAAATGACATGACCGACATTGTTGCCATTAAGAGAGATTTACATGCTACATTTACTATCAAAGATTTGGGTATAGAGATTGTTAGGTCTAATCAGGGTACTTTTCTCAATCAAAAGAAACATATCCTTAATATTCTGAAGAATACAAGCATGATAGAAGCTAAAACTGCCCCTTTTTCTTTACCTAAAGGTTCCTGACCCTTCTTCATGTAGAAGATTGGTTGGAAGATTGTTGTATCTCACTTTTACAAGACCTAATATCTCTTATTCAGTACAACACTTACGTCAGTTTCTTCAACAACCTCAACAACCACATTATCAAGCAACCTTGCGTGTTCTGAGATATTTGAAAGGGACATATAATAAAGGCCTTTTTCATTCCAAGGTCAGCAATCTATAGTTACAAGCCTACAACGATGTAGACTGGGGCACTTGCTAAGATTCAACTAAATCTTTAATAGGATATTGTGTGTTTATGGGTTCATCTTTGATTTCTTGGAAGACCAAGAAGCAGAAAACAATAATAACTAAGTCCTCAGTAGAGCTGAGTATAGAAGCATGTCAGCAACCACTTCTGAACTTGAGTGGATCTATTTTTTGATGCAAGATTTATACATTCAACCAATTTCACTTAGTACTATGTTGTGTGACAATAAAGAAACTCAGCATATTGCTTTGAATCTAGTATTTCATGAAAGAACCAAACCTTGGAATCAGCCACTGATAAAGTCAGAACATGCTGCCTACAGTACACCCCTTATGGTGGGACCCTTCTCCGGATCCTGCGTGAACGTGCGATGCTTGTGCACTGGCTGCTTTTTTAACCAAGCAGCTCAAGATCGATTTTCTCCACACTTGAGACAAGGTCCTTGAAGGTTTCTTGCAAACATCACATGTGTCCACCAAAGAACAACTTGCTGACTTAATGACCAAACCTTTGGGAGAAACACAACACTCTTATTTGTGTTCTAGGTTAGGATAGTTGGCTTCTCCACCAATCTCACCTTGAGGGGGGATATTAAGGAGTTAGAGTTTGTTGCAGTTAGTTAGGAGGTTAGTTAGGGTTTAGTTACTGTAACACCTCGAGTGTGGCTTAAAGGATATGCAATGACTACCTATATGACGAAAGGTGCACCGTTCTTTTCGAGAAGCCCACTCTTAAGAACTTCACAGGTAAACGTGCTTGTTGTGGAGAAATCATAGGATGAGTAACAATCATGTCATGCAATAAAGTGGCAACCTCCACCTTTTCTCCTCTTTCCAATTAATTAGTGTTCTGTCAGCCTCGCTCTTCATATAATACATTTGTGTCGGTACTTATATTGCATGTCTGGTTTCATAGATTAGTGATATAGTACAATTTAAACTATGAGATTTTAATTTTTTTGAAAGGACCGCCATTAAAATAAGGGATGAATTTTAGAAAAATTCTAAAATTACCATATATAATAATTCGAAACTGCGATATAATTTATACGTTTGTATGGTCTAAGCAGGTATTAGTAGTATAGTTGATAATTTTTTCTGGTTAACTGTTATCAAATATTTTGTATAACCTAATAGCTAACCCAACAACTAATTTAACTTAACACAATTTTATCAATCCACTAGCAGCTAGCTAAAATGTAACATATACTCCCTCAGTCCCACCAAAGTTGTCAAAATTTAGAATACCAAAAAAATAAAGAAACATCATTTATTACTCTAATGCATCAGATGAAAAGTTATTTTCTTTACTCAATAAAGAAATTTTGACAATTCTTTTGGGACATTTATAAAAGAAAGTTTTGAGAACTTTAGTGGGATGGAGGGAATATCCGCTACTCCCACAACTATTTGCTACCTAACCAGTTATCAACTACTCAAATTACTAATTTTGCCCCATTAGAGCATTGAACTAAGATGACATATTTACCGAGTCGCTAATTTATTAGAAGTTTACACTTTTTGATGGATTTGTCATAAACTTTAAATAGTATAAATGATTCTATAGGTAAAATATCATATAATTTGAGTATCAGCCGTTACAGTTGCATGGGTTCTGTAAACTAAGGGTCCGTTTGGGAGGAGAGTAAGTTAGATGACTAAGAGCAAATCAGAGTAAAGACGAGTAACAGTAAGGATGAGTAAATAAGAGTAAGTTGCCTACTCTTGTTTGAGAGTTTATGGAAAGTAAAGATTAACCCTTGTTTGGAAGAATAGAAAAGTAAATAAGAGTAAGTAAAAGAATTGACACAGATGCCCTCACTAAATAGATTAAAAAAATATACATTAGATTTTGTGGGGGGCAAATGTGTAAAATTCACCCCTTACCCCTTCTTACTCTTCCTTACACTCCATTTTAGAGAGTAAGAAAATGGAGGGTTAAAAGGAGTAAAGGGGAGTAAGAGTTACTCTTATTTACGCCTCATTACCCTCATTTTCTTACTTTCAAACAAGAGTATAGGGGAGTACTTACTCTCTCTTACTCCCCTTTATTCCTCCCAACTCCCCATCCAAACAGACCGTAAGGGTTTATTATAGAGTTGAGAAAATAATATTTAATGGTTCGTAGGGTTACCATTTGATGCTCTGAACTGTTGCGCGAAGGTTCAGTTAGGTTAACAGCGTCTTACTAAAAACAGCACACGTCTTCAACATTTTGGAGCAGCATGTACAACTAAATATGGAGACTGGAGAGGGGTGCAACATGCACACAAACCAAGGGTTCGACCATCAATAGCAGCAATACAAGATCCAAATTAATATCAAGCGCTTTTTTTATATTTTGGTAGTGGCTTTTTTTTTTTTTTTTTTGGGTGTGTGTGAAAAGGGTGAGTACAATACTAAATATTAAGTAGCCCTTCTCTCAAAGGATCTGCCTATGTTATCATCGGCTAAGATACGTTAGAATTTATTAGGAAGTGGGAACAGAAGGAACTGCAACTATACAAAGGTAAAAGAAGGCTAGCCTTAACTAACCAATCAGCTGTCACATTGCCTTGAAGATATATGTGCCGAACTCGAAAACAAGTTGCTTATTGTAGGAGAACCTGGATGTCTTGGATCAAAGTATGAATAACCCATGGAACGCTTATTTCACCCTGCACAACCTAGATAACAATCTTGCTATCTCCCTCAATAAGGATGTTCTTGTAGCTAGATTGGATTGCCGTATAGACTCCTTGTCTCATAGTTTCACCTCAGCAATTAGAATAAACGTATTTCCCAAATTAGAAGCACCTACTGACATAAGTGCCTCTGAATTGTCCCGAATAATGAATCCTGCTGCCACTTCTTGATTAGTCTTGGACCCGTCGAAGTTGAATTTAATGAATTCCGGAGGTGGGGATGTCACTGGACGTAATGAGAGGAAGGTGTGGTAGATGAAGGTGCGGAATGGTGGTGGGAATGGTGATCCTGAAGGCTGCACTTTGCTCTAGCCTTCCATTCTGCCCAGCAACGTTTTGCAATAATGAGAGTTCATAATGGGAAAAAGATATCATTGTTGAAAATCACCTCATTACGTGCTTTCCAGATACTCCGACGTAAATAACAATTTTAGATATATCTTTGTCCTTAACTAGGTGGAGATTGAAGTTGTTCATGAATCTCCAAATCAAGAATTATAAAATAACGTTTTCTTAACCAACAATGGGTTACAGTGAGATCCCATGCTTTACAATTCATGGGACAGTTAGTGAAAATGTGGTCAATGCTCTCAACGTCAGATTGACACGTTGGGAAAAGCGGATCTACATTCATCCCTCTCTTCAATAACGTGCCTCGTGCCGAGATCGCATTATGGCACACTTGCCAAAGAAAAAATTTCAATTTAGGTAGTAAATCTAATTGCCAGATCCATCTATGTTTCCATCTAAAAGGTAAGGATTGTAGTTTGTCATGGGCTTTCCAAGTTCCAGACTTGGTAGTGAAGTTTCCTGAACTCGAAACCCCCCAACAAAAAGAATCCTCCTGGCCATTTAATGGAATTGGAACATCGCAAATTCTGGCGATAACATGTCGGGGCAAAACCTTTGAAAGCTCAGCCACATTCCAAGTTTTCGTTGGAGTAATAAAATGCTGAACTCTAAGTTCAGTATCCTGGATATTGGTAGGATCCTCCAACATTTGATGAATGCTGACTGCGTCGCACCAGTTGTCAAACTAGAATTGGACCCTCTTACCATTACCAATTTTCCATGCTAGATCGGAACGGAAGAAATCCCTATCACCAAGCATGCATTTTCATGCCCACGAGTCTCTGGCCTTCTTTTTATAAAGAACTTATCCGGGTTACCATACTTAGCTCGAATAGCTTTAACCCATTTATTTCGTGGTTCCATAAAATACTTCCAGATACGTTTACAGACAAAGCCCAATTTACAAGTTCAGTACGTCTTAATCCAAGCCCCCCAAAGTTCTTAGGGGAACAGACAATGTCCCATACTATTAAGGGTAGGCCCTTTTCAACCCTTGAGTTCTTCCAGAAGAAGTCACGATTGATACGATCCAGTTGGGCCGTAGTATAGGATGGCAATTTAAAACAATACATAGCATGTGCCAGTAGAGCTTCGAGATTTGACTGGATAAGGGTTGCTCCCCTTGCTTTAGACAATTTTTGTGTTTTCCAACCAAAAAGTGCTTTTTTTATATTTTGGTTGTGCTTGCTCACGCCTGTTTTCAGTCAAACAAGCCAGGAAAAAAGATTACTTGACTTAATTATGCAGGGCAGAATTAAGATGCAAATTAAAACTGGCTTTCTAAAAATGAACTAAGCTCATAACAAGAAGATGAGCACTGAATCACTCATGAAAGCAACTCAACCCAGATAGTTTCGGATGGAGCCTCTGGAATACAATGAATGAAAAATTGGCCAACAATTACTATCACATGAATGCATGGTTCCGTATTTAGAGTCTTTGTTAAAAAGAAAGAAAGCTTTTATACATAGCATAGTAGAACAATAAACAATTAATACAACACAATTCTGTGATGCCGGAACTATCCAAAACCTCTACTTGACATCTTTCTTTCCTCTTCAATGTTTCCAGTTGAGAGGTCGAATACAACAAAAGTATTTTTCACAAAAACATGCTTCCTTGCTTGGGCAGGTGAACCGGCAATGCAGGTAGGAAGATCTAACCATGTTTGTTACCACTTCCATGAGGGTGCATTGCCACGAGAATGATCGACTAGCTGCCCAGGGTGAAACATGAATAACCATGTGTTCCCAACCATTAAACCAACTTTTTCAAGTCGCCATCTGAAACACGCATCTATGCTGTCATGATTTCATTTTTCTGACTCTCTTGAATCATCCGTTGCTTGCATTAGGGCAGGCAACACCATCTGGTTTAAAGCAAAACACAATTCAAATGGGGGGAAAAAGGAAGTCCTATTGGAAAGGTCATAAACTCGTAGACAAGAATAGCCATGGGTAGATGCAAATGCAATAAAGTGGAATAGATTTTTTCATGACGATGATAGGCATACATATGATTCAAAAATTGATAAGCATTCGAAATGGATGCTTAAAATAAATGAATGCAACAGTTAGGATGTGGGATTTGGATGTTAAAATAACATTTGACACCAGAATTCAGGAGCTTCCTTTTTCTTCCTTTGGTGTAGATTCAACATTGCTATGACCAGGGGGTGGCAATGGATCGCGTTCGGGTTGGATAAACCATCATCTGCATCCCATCACCCGCTTTAATCCGCTTCATCCAATCCACCCATCTCCGTAAAAATCTTAATCCAATCCATCTAGGGCTAGCAAAAATCTATCCGACTTGATAACCCGGATTCGTCCGACCCGGAAAAAACTGGGTACAGTAACAAGATTTATAGCCGAATTTAAAATTCGGATAATTGATCATGTCCGAATTTAAATCCGGGTCAGGTTCGGGTTTGGGCATTCGGGTTCGGGCTGTCCGGATTTTTAAACTATTTCGGGTTCGGTCAAATTCGGACAATCGGACAACCGGACTAGGACATCGGATAACTATGTTTATGCGTAATTTTAGTTCAAATTCTAGAAAATTTTATAAAAACAACTTCGGATAACAGGGTTCGAACATTGAAAAATCGAATTCGGGTTCGGTCACACAAATTTCGGTTGGAATGTCCTAAAATCATATCACAAATTCAGACATTCGGCTTCGGGTCTGGGTCTGGTCAGAGTGTCCGACTTATAATCCAGACAAGGTTTGGGTATGAAATTTTTGTCCGAACGTCCGATTTGTCCAAACCCGAATCGACCCGGACCCGAATTTTTGTCAGCCCTAAATCCATCCATCCACCATCCGCAAATGAAAACAGGTGGATCAGATTGCAAACGGATGATGAAAGTTTATATTTAATATGTTAGCAAATTTATACAAAGAAAAAAAGTTTTGCTTTTCGAAAAGATTAAAAAAGATATTTTAGGAATAAAGAACAAATAAATACCATCACATTAGTTTTGACGAAAATCATAGAATTAACAATGTAATTGTCTAAAAAATGAGTAAAATTTAAAGGTCAAAAATAAAAAGTAAACTAATTGCAAATAGGAGATAAACAAGTGGATAACTAAGCGGGTGATGGATCGGATGATGGGCCGGATGGGGCATCACCCGAATCCAATCCAATCCATCAAACCATCATCCATCATCCATCTATCATCCATATATTTCGGATTTTCACCCGCTTTTTCTGATCGAGTGGAATGGATATCCATCGGGTGCGGGTCAAATTGCTACAGAAGATTCTTCATTAAATACCCCCCCCAAAAAAAATCAAAAGGAAAATGCTTTAATCAGAAGAGAAGCTCCTTTCATCGACAGCAACAAGGCCAAAGGAGCTGAGAGAGAGAGTAAACCAGAGAACAAATAATTTAGGCCATAGAGTGGAACAGAGTGCGGCAACCATCACAGGAGGTTTCAGCCTACCCAAGCACAAAGCCCTGTTCAATCTAGCCATTGCGCACAAGATTCGAACCGGATACGTTATAGAAAGAAGTAAAATTCAAAATTAAATGATCTCCTTCATCTGGCTTAAAGTGGGACCATAGATAGCCACCACAGGTCATACCGGTAAATACCTAATCAACAATTGTGAGATTAAACTTTTGGGAAAATGGAAACTTTAGCCATTCTGTTGAAAACATTGTAGATTTTGTGGATATGTTCTATATTGGATGTATATAGTCCTTTTTGTAGGATGCTAGCTTTGCATCCAATGTTTTAATCATGACATATTACAACTCCTCCTAGTGTGGGTTCCACTTTCATTCCACTTTCGCGGGGTCTATAGTAATTAACATATCCTATTTTCCTTATCCCAAATCTGTGGTAATTATGACATATTAACACATTCTATTTTCTGCAACCCCCCCCCCCCCCCCCAAAAAAAAAAACTACACTCCTAATTGCCAATATGAAGCCCTTGTATGGCTTGGCTTTACAGAACAACCAACTTTGTCTTAGGAGGCTAAGGATGATGGAAGTCAACAGCTACCCATTGGCAAGGACCAAGGGTTCCATCCCAGAATTGGGGTTTTTTTTCTCCTGTCAGGTGGATGCACCCTTCACTTAGTCCTTAGATAGCTTCATAAAGACACCCCCCCCCCCCCCAAAAAAAAAAAAAAACCAAAGGAAAAGAAATCTATGTCATGGCCATTACATGCTCATGCCAATAACTACTTTTTTTGCACTATGTACACGTAAAATGCATAGTATCTAATGAATTATTATATCATAAAAATACATAGATTTGTCATAAATTACGTAAAAATTGCATACTTATTTTAAGAATGTAATTAAAATTGAAAGACTAACTTTTTAAAAATATTGGTAATCATAAATTAATAGTTCTACTGCTGACTTTTATATCCAACATATTCTTCTATCTAATTTTTACCCTATCTCTTGATTTGTTTTAGAAAACTTAACCCTATCTCGCTTTTTTCCTACCAATCCACTAATAAATAAAATTATTTTATTATAGAGAACCCAAACCCCACCATTGACTATACCATCTATCGGTAAATGTCAAATTCTAATTTAGTAACAACTACCCAAAAGATGTGTTCAAGGTATTCTAACTATACTTATTTCTAAATTGAATTAATTTGGCAAACCACTGATAAGGATACAAGAAATTATTGTGTTAATAATAACAACTACAAACTGAACATATATTCGCAAATTATTTTTACATTGTACATATCATTTTAAAAGTCATTTAAAATTTAATTTACAAAAACTATAGCATATAATATAACTTGTTGGAAATGATCATATTCTACCACAAGGTCCACAATATAAATAAATACATATTTACAAGTGCTCATTTTGGATGTATACACCAGTTGCACAACTATACAAATATATTTTTCATGCTTAGTTACAATTAAATCCTAATTATCTAAACTCATTTAGCACCATTTAGCATGTTTCAGCACAATTCAACATGTTTCGTTAATAAACACTTATTATAAGTCAAAAAGAACATGCCTGAAGTGGCTCATATCCCCATAACCCCAATCATCCCCCCCCCCCCCGGGGGGAAAAAAAAAACCCACCAAAAACACAAGCAATTTTGAGTATCTAACCTGACTCTTTGCTGTGACTTGGAATTTAGAGACCAGCAGGTTATGGCTCTTCTGCATGGCCAAAAATTTCAACATTCATCACACAAGAAAGCCATCTAGGTGTACGTGGAGGAGACAATGCACCAAAAGTACCCCCCCCCCCCCCCCCCCAAAAAAAAAAAGCCAGACAAGACAGTACATACAGCTAGATTGGTTACTAATAGAGGATGAAAATGAAGGGGCCAGTTCACTCATTTATTTAAATTTTTATTCCAATTAGTCCACAACATCCTCTAACAGCATGCAACATAATTATCATGTGTATACATACCAACAGCTTTCTCTGTCCGACAGGTCCGCCAGCTTTCTAATAGCATCAAGAAGAGCTTGTTCATGTTCCTAGCATCAATAGATAAAAGCACACCATATCAGCCCGTTTTCCCCCCAAAACAGAAAAGCTATGTTGCTCGGACTCGGGTGCAGCATGTCAGACATGGTACATATCCATGTGTCCGACTCAGCGGAAGCAATAATTAAGGATACGATGATCCATGTCCAAAGATTGGATACGGGTAGGGGGACATGGATCCTCCATGGATACAAGTATGCAGATACAAATTCTCAAAATTTAGATATTTCGTTAAATCAATCTGAATATTCTTATCAAGTTAATTTTAAGTTACTGTAGACATCCTTGAATTATTCAGTAAATGGGAAAAGTTAAGGGTTGGATTAGTATTAAAATTAGGAAATTAAGCTTAATAGGAGAACAAAATTAAGTAATCACAGCTTTGAAAATAGGAAAGTTAATCAGTGAAATGCTTAAATCACGGATTACTAAAGTCAATAAATAAATTACCAAAAGCAAAGATAAATTTAGATTCTCTATCCTTCCTTGCTGTTTAGAAATAAAAACAAAAAAATGATAAAAAGCGGGGAAAAAAAGGAAACCCATATCCCTCATGTGTTAGTCAGAGGAAAGGCGCCCAATTGAGAAGCTTTCTCCATCACGCAGACCCTCTTCTACGCTCCTCTCTCTCTCTCTCTCTCTCTCTCTCTTCCCCCCCCCCCCCCCCCAAAAAAAAATCAATTTCTTTTGAGCTCGACTACCCAATGTTGACAACTTGCTGTGTCTGAGTGCCAAATAGTGTGTCCGACCCGGATCTTGTGTCCGTACCAGTGTCAACACGTGTACGGCTGGCCGAAGAGCCGAGTCCGAGCATCATAGCAGACCCCCCCCCCCCAAAAAAAAGGCAGGCAGATAGAAGCACTAATGGTACTATTGCAGTTGTCAATATCATCATTGCTACCTAATAAGAGTCTGCCCTTACCCTCAGAACTTTAGTGGCCCTTTCAACCTCGATAGGGTTGGGATGCGTTGTACTGAAAATTCTCTCCACCTGTAAAAGTACAGTGCAGCAATTTCTTACACTAGCAAAGGAAAAGGACTACACGAAATAGATAAACAGAAAGGAACAAAGCAGATTATTCAAAAGACCAAAGGGGCACATCTTTCAGAATGAACAGATAGATTGGCTTGCCTCCTTGATTAGAGTATCTGTATGAAGTATTTGAATATCATCTGATGTCTTCTTCTTCTCAATGCCATTATGTGATGGTGGAAAATCCTTTCTCCCATGGCCTCTCGTTCCACCTTTCCCTCTTCCTCCACCAGGAGCATTATCAGAACCAAGGTGTCCATTTGTCCCATGGTTTGATGAATCATAACCCCCTCGACGAGAAATTCGAGGGTCCTCACCTACCCACTGTATATCCTCTGGAGAAATCTACAAGAAAGAGCCCTGAGCAACTTCAAAATGGATACATGAAATGCAAACGGTATGAAAACTGCTGGACAAGAAAAACTTTAAGAATCATGCTCGGTATTGATGAATTAAGAAATTTTGGCATGGTTCTTTTATGTGTATATACTATGGTATGTGCATAGTATCAGCTGGCTTGAATTACTCATACTCAGGGAAAACTATAGCCTAAGAAGCACATCACTCTCCACAACCTCATGTATAAATGTACAACACATCTCGTACACTCTCAAACGCATTCAAAATACACATAGAGCAAGAGAATTTTGTTTCGTTATTGACAGTTGTAGGGTGGACATGCTATGGACAATTAGTCATTGTTTCCATCCAAACCTGCCTCCTCGAGTCTAAAACATAGAATGAATCATAACTCACAAATAGTTTGGATGAAAAAGTCAAAAGAGAGCAATGACACATTCATCTGTAAACACCATTGACAGCCTATGCTTTCCCTCTTTCATAACAAGAGATGGGAGTGTTCATAACATCAAGGAGTAGCAACTACAGTAATGTCATGAGGAAATCTGGGGCAGATGGTGTCCATGAAACTGGAAATATGAACCTTTAGTATTTAACCATAATCTTTTTTTTTTGGGGGGGGGGGGGGGGAGTGAATTTATTAATCAAAGGTCATACGGAATCTACAAATATATATAACTACCCAAACATATATATGACTACAACAACAAAATAAACATTTCGATCAAGAGAACTAATAGATAGTCTTCTCAATACTCCTCTTCCACTCGATCACTGTTTTATGATCCAGCCTTTAACACGGAGATCCGCATATCTTGCACAGCCTCCTGGTCGAGTAGATTTATCTGCTATCATAATCCAAATTCGGAGAATTGATGTCTCTTAGAGACACATCTTGAAATCAATTAATAAATCGATCCCATGCAAGATCAAACTCATGAAACTAATTTGATATAAACGCTTTTGTTAGCTAATTTGGGGAATAAATTGAGCCTTTAAAGGTTAATCCCATCTTGCAATTTAAGGCTTTAAAGATTGATCCCCACACCAGACATCATGCCAAAATAACACCTCAGAGCCATCCTTCACCTCGAAATGCACTAAAGCTTTGAACCGCTCTAGACCTGCCAAGATAAATTTTCACCAACCAACCCTATCACCATAGGAACTCTTCTTGCTCCACCGTCCCAAATCATCAATCCCATAATCTTGCTTGCTCACATTTTTCGACTAAACATCATCCTCTTCCTAAATCTCCAAAGCCAGTTGGTCTTCAAAGCTCGATTCATCTCACGAAGAGGTCTTATGCAAGCCCTCTCTCTTGTTTAGAACCACAGACTTAATCCCATTTGACTCAATGGAGACCATTACCAATATTGTTGCCATTCCAAAGAAAGCCTCTCATGATTTTCTCTAAACCACTAGAAATTATAGGTGGAATGGTGAATAAAGATAGCAAGTAAATAGGCAAGCTCCACAAAATGCTTTTCAAAAGGGTCAATCTACCCCCTCTAAACAAAAGCTTAGATTTCCACCCCCCTAATCTCTTATGAAAGCTCTCTGCATCAAGATCCCAACCGTTGTGCTCTTATAAAAAACACCTAGAGTAATTTTTTTGATCAGAAAAGCACCTAGAGTAATACCAAGGTAAGAAGGAAGACAATCAACTCCACTATCAAAGAAATGAGAGAAAAGATGAACATGAGGAACCACACCAATGAGGATCAGTGCAAAACGTTGACCTTTAATCGAAACATAGCTTCAAAATGCAGAAGGATGCATCTTAAATAACCTAAATTATCTCATCCAACTTGCAAAAAATATGGGTATCGATGGTGAAAAGCAAATGGGACATCAGTAGAACCTCAGAATGCAAGTTCTAATATGAACCCGTCTAAGAAACCCACCTCAATTGGTTTATTCACCAATTTACTCAGAGTCTCCATAACCAAAACGAACAGTAAGGGTGAGTGGTGACAAAGGATCACCTCACCTCAAACCTCTTGAACTAAAGCAAAAACCGGAAGCTTCACCATTAATCAATATAAAAGAAGCGAACAATGGAAACACAAAGACACACAAAATTCCCCCACTTGCTAGGAAAGCCCATCTTTTCGAGAGCAGCCAAGGAAACCCCAAAAGACATGATCATAGGCCTTCTCAATATCGAACTTCCAGAAAATACGGTTGCCCAAATTTAATATAAGAATCACTGCACTCATCAGCAATCAAAGAAGCATCCAAGATTTGATGCCCAGGAATGAAAGCTCATGCTAGTTGGGGTCTACAACTTTTCCAACAATTTTCCTCAACCTTGAAGCAAGAACTTTGCCAAGAATTTTTAAACGCCCTCTCTGCAAAGCTAATGGGCTTAAAATTTGTGATGTCATATGCACCAATCACTTTAGGGATTAAGCTAATAAACCAATCCACAAGATGTTTTGGTGGCTTGGAGAATAAGAATGAAAAAAAAGTTGGATTCTTGGTATCTGGTATTCACAAGTTGATTGATTCTATTGGTCCTTTGGCAGAATACATGAAAGGAAAGGAATTGACGGATTTTGGGGAAAGAAGTTTGTCCTTTCAAGACTTCAAGTTCTAATATTTGAAAATTTGGTATAGTTGGAGTCAAGTATTGTATTGTGGCTAAAGTTGGGCAACGGCCCGAGTACCCATTCAATCAAGCGGGCCGACCTGTTTAAAATAGGGTCAATAAGGGGTTGAATCAATAATGAAGTGGGTCAATAGTGAGTCGGCCCATTAAAACATATTAACGGGTCGGACTGGATCAGCCTGTTTAGTGACCCGTTACTTTTTCAACATACTCGCCACACTAATTTACATGCTACAATAAGTTATGCTTATTATTAATGTTTTATACATAATAACAATTATTATACATAATTTTTGTGCAAGTTTGTTCCTTTTTAAAACAAGCCAAAAGTGGGTCGGCCCATGACCTGAGCCGGCCCACTTTGTAAACGGGTCGGCCCGAACCCGACTCCGCCCATTGCTCAACCCTAATTGTGGTACAAAGTTGCCTCTTTTGGATTTTATAGACATGCACAAGAGCATGAACCTTACTGTCATTTTTTTGTGATCGCCCATTTTGTACATAGGTGACACACCCTTGGCATGCTTTTAATACAATTTTTTGATTACTCATTAAAAAAAAAAAAAAACAGAGAGAAGAAAAAGCCTCAAAGTGGTTAACTACTTTTGACACAAAACTAATGGAGAAGTATTTCATGCACGGACACCCTCCGAAAAGCATAGGAGTGGTATTCACAACCTAAAAATGACTCCAGGGACCAAAAAATACTTAGGGCCTGTTTGGTTCACCATAGGTAGAATGGAATGGAATGGAATTTGAAATAAGGAAGGAATGGAATGGGATTTGATTGTTTGATATCATATGTTTGGTTTGTTATGGAATGGAATCAAAATTTTATATTTTTTACTTTTTTATATCAATATAAATTACTTTTAAGTAATAATGTATTCTCTCTCCTCCTTTCTCCCCCTCCATCTTCTCTCATCCTCATCAGATGTCATTCATCTGCTCCTCTCTCTTCAACATCTTCTTGCTCTTCGGCGACAGCCGACGTCTCCCTTTGACATCTTCTTCGTCTCCAGCCACCGCAAAATCTTCATGCCTTCTTTCATGTCCCCCATATCTTACATCCCTTCTCTTTCTCCTGGTCATTCTCTCAGATCTGCTGGGCACCTTCTTCGATTCTGTGTTGTTCTTCTCCATCTTCAGCGCCGCCTTCTAATCGTCCGGCAGCCACCGGCTGTCCTCCACCTTTGTCAACTCCGACAAGTAGTAACATCAAATCTGGGCTTGGAGACTATTGCAATGGTTGTCGACAGTATGTTTGTCTCCGACGGCCAGCGCGCCGCCTTCTCTCCGGCGACCGGCGGACTTATTAGTCTCCTCTCTTTGTCAAATGATGAAGCTAGGGTTTGAATGTTGATGAATGGCCATGATTGAAAATAAAACTATTTTTGCTTTTTTAATTAAAAATACTCATATTTGGGGATAGAACTTGAAACCCCTCCCAAAGTGGGAGGAATCAAATCCCACCCTAATGGGGGGAACTTGATAACTTTAGGTAACAAGTTCCATACCCTTGAAAACCCAACCAAACAAAGGATATGGGAACTTGATACCTTTAGGTATCAAGTTCCATTCCTAATCTCCCAACCAAACACCCCCTTAGAGATACTCAAGATAATACTTCTAAATTTCTAATCATAACGAATTTAATATTGTAATGTCTCTATCATTCTAATTTCTAATAAAGCACCCCGTAAATACTTATGAGATTGGGAAATATAGGAAATAGTTATATCCTGAATTCCCCTAAAAGAACAATGAGACACCCTAGACCTTTCAGTTTAGTTAGATTTTGCTACTTATGTGCTTGACCTTCACAACATGATACACAAATGTTTTTAGAATTTGGCTACATGCTACTCCCCTCCACACTCCCCCCCCCCCGGCTCTCGGTACAAGAAACAAACTAGGAACCATTTAAATACACCCTCTGGAGGCTGTCCTTCACCAAGGTAAGAACCTAGTAACCTACTTGCACAAATTTATTGTGCTTATGCGGCTGTGCCAAGTGTCATAATAATCCCTAAACCTAGCAAGATGCTCTAACTAAATCCATGCAAAGAGATCTGGCTAGATCTCACAATCAAATAGATAAAATTTCTATGAACGACCCCCCCCCCCCAAAAAAAAAGACAGCTGAAATTTTGAGCTCTATATCTGGATATTTGGGAAATCAGACCACCAACTAGATGATCTCCCTCTCGAGGTGATTAATTTGCAAAAGCAAGGAAAGCCTAATAGAACCTAAGGCTAGCAATTATGATTTTATATGGCAATAAAAGTTTCTCTGTTGTCAACCCTCTACGAAGAGTCCGTCCAAAACAATGAAATCAATTGACCATGTTTTGTCAACTCAAGCTCTCTAATTCACTTCGACCAGCTCTTGGGGTGACTATGTTTCATTGTGGAATCAAATCAATGATAAATGACAAAACAATAAAGTAATATGCACCAGTTTAATGTCATCAATCTTTCCTTCAAGCCAGCTTTCCAATCCATGAACTTAGTTTACACCACCTTCGTGCATACATTGATATCCAGTTTCTGGTGTTAGACTTTGTAACCTTGAGACTTGGCTTCAATAAGGGCTTATGAAGGACAGATTTTCTACACAAAACTCTGAACTTTTCATAACTCCATTTGGTGTCAAACAATGAATCCACAGGAGCCTTTATAGGCAAATACCTTACCTAACCCCTAGCTTGGATAAAAAGAAAATAATACCAAGACAAAATCAAATTATAGTAACCTATTCTAATAAAATACTACTTTCCTCAGTATTCTTCAGATAAAACTCTAAAGATCAGCACGTAAAAGAGTCTTAATCCTTAGTAAAATAAAATATGTAGCAGCTTCTAGAGTCCTAACCTAAATAAAGTACAATACAATCAAACACTAACAATTTCCTAAGATAAATTACTACTAAGTGAATAACCCTTTTCTCATTTTGCATCATACTCCCCTTGTTCGAAAAAACTCGCCCTCAAGTTTTGCAGTACAGAAGAAAGAAGACCCAAAGCATAGTTGCTGAAGTAGTCTTCAAACTACTCTGGGCAACCTTTGTGTCAAGATGAAAATCTTCCCCAAACCGCACTTCGAAGCAGCAATACAAGAGCAACGAGATCAGCACACTCCATCAGCCTCTGAATGAAATTCCACCTGCATAGTTCTAGCTTTAATTGGCTTGAATATGGGTTGTACAGTGGCTGATCGTGTAGCAGACTCAAGAATCTTTTGAGTCTAGTGCGACATTAAAAATCTCTTTGCTTGCTAGAATTTCAAGCAGCAGCTATTGGTGCAGTGCTCTACTTTTGTACTCTCCGTGATTTATCTCAAACACACTCAGAAATTTTAGGCTCTGCTTGTGGTACTAATGACTCAATTTTAGCTTCATTTGGCTCCCCCCTTGTCTTATTTTCAAAGATGTGTTTTTGTTGAGGCAGTAATCATGGGGAAGCTCATAATCTAGATTTGTGAAGAGACTTTGAAATTCAAAATTAGAACTAAGATTATTGATTCTTCTATTATGCGAGCCACAAGAAACCGAAGAGCCATAGGTCACTAGTTTTCGTAGTTGCCGCGACTCTTTCAGCAATTGCTTGGTTGTGGCTTGATACCGGTCGAGCAACAGGTTGGTTGCAGCCTGGCACCCTCTGAATGCCTTGATTAATTCAGCATCAGTCACGATCGTGGTTCAGATTATCGTAGACACTCTGGTCAGATCTGGCAAGAACTTTTTGGTGGGTTTTTTTTTTTTTTGAAGTTTTTATGTTCTGCTGTAAAATAGCAAAGGATATGCAAAGGGCACTGTGGGGTACTGCTGTACTGATGCAGTAACTTTGCAGCAGTGGCCTAGAAAGGCGACCACAGCAACGAAAACAGTGTCCACAGTCCAGAACCGCTCTGACATCAACTGACGTAGAACATATTTTCTACACAAAACTCTCAACTTTTTTTCTCTATTAAATAATGAATCTACGGCAGCCTTTTATAGACAAATACCTCACCTAAACCCCTAGCTTGGACAAAAAGAAAAGGATACAAGATAAAATCAAATTCTAGTAACCTATCTAATAAAATACTACTTGTCTAAGTATTCTTATTTAAAAATAAAAAATTTTTTAAAAAAACCCCTCTAAAAATCAGCACCTAAAAGAGTCCTAATCATAGTAAAATAAAATATGTAGGATCTTCTAGAGTCCTAACCTAAATAAAATACAATACAATCAAATACTAACAAATGGAGTAACAATTTCTTAAGATAAACAGCTACTAATTGGATAACCCTTTCTCGTTTTGCATCAAGGGCATGTTCTTTTTCAATTGGAACTTTTCCCTTCTGGCTCCATCCAGCTTGTTTCAGCTCCTTCCAACTTCTTCCAAACTCCTAGCAACTTCATTCATGACTGTTTGTTTCCAGCTTTTCCCTGCTCATTCGAACTCCTTCAAGCTTTTTGCAATTTCTTCCAACTCTTTCTAGCTTCTCCAAGCTCCTTTCGACTCCTTGAAACTTCTTAGCTCCTTCCAACTCTTTCCTACGTGGCTACTTCCAGCTCTTTCCAATTCCTTCCAATTCCATCCATTCTTCCAACCAAAAAGAACATGCCCTGAATGTATTCTATACTTCTTATTTGTCAACTTCCATCATTTAACTTCTATCATGTCTAATCCTTCCATAACATACATTCATGGACCTAAAGGCTCCTCCTACGGAGCATCACACCAATTCATCGTACTAAGTTGGCATCTCATAACCCATATAGGCACCAAGGTCATTTACCATAGGAGTAATTAAACTAGCCATTATCGCCTTCACATAGGTAGCATATCCACAAAACTTGCAGTAGATTTGAAGCTAAATCAGCGGCCACAGGCTCCAACTTTACAAATCTCAATCCTGCACCCCCCCCCCTCTTCCACCTGGTATAGCATATTTTCTCTTCCTCACCCACACTGTCTCCCTTACACTCAGAGTCTACCCTTTTTTCCCACTCCTGCCTTTCTGAGGTTCTTCAAAATTCTGAAGTATCAAAAGAAAGCTCTAAAGCAGAATTAAAAACTATCAGTTAAGCCATACTCATTGTGGCCACATTAAAATTATCAGGTACACAAAGAATTAAGAAACAGTTTTCCAGCCACCCAAAAAAAAAAAAAAAAAAAAAAAAAAAAAACTGTGATTCAAGGTTACTGACAATTGAGCCAGAAGCGTCCCAACTTTCAAAGATTTTGCACGCAAAAGCAACTGATAAATTGACTTGCAGTCTTAGCCCTTTTTAAGAAGAATGAAAACAAACTCAGCACAGTACTCAGTTCAAAGTGTCCATTCTCTATACTGTAAACAAATCCTTGGGGTGCGGGATATGCAGGCCAGGATCTTGAGTCGGTGGAATTAGAGAACTTAGGGTTTGAAAGAGGGACATTTTAGGATTTTCATGAGAATAATGGGAAATATAAAAGAAAGCAGTAAGTAGAAATAAAATTCTTAGGAATCTAACTAAGAAAACTTAGGAGGTCCACCTACGGTTTGTGAGATATCCACTCACAAAGAACCATGAGTCCACATGGCCAGAGGAAAGCAATAATTTGCTGGAAATTTTCTGACTCAATTTATTTCTGTAAAACAACACCTAAACAATGCTTATATAAGGTGGAAAGCCTTGGGAGGCATGCTAGCTGTAAACCCTAAAGTAATGACATAGTTCCTAAGCCAAAATACTGAGTAAAATAATAGAAACAAACCCCCCAAAGATACCTGAAAAAGCACTAACGAAAATAAGAAGAAACAAACAGAAAATCTCTACTAAGATCCTATTCCTAATAGAACCCTTAAATTACCTACAAATAACCCTAACGGTATAGAATTACAAACTTTGAACTGACAAAAACAATAAATAATTTTCTGCCAGAATCTGTTATTTGATCGTCTCATCTTACTGTTCGCATCAGGAGGAAGAAAAAGCAGAGCAAGCACGAAAGAACAGAAAGATCTGTATAAATCACAGAAAGGCACAAAAGCAAAGATCAAAAGAAACTAATGCACAAATAAGTAAAACAGAGAAGCATACCTCTGAAAGGTTAACCCACTCCCATGTCTCTTTTGCAGTGCCCATGTCATAAACCAAAGCATGCAGCCCCTAACAATTTAGCGAGAGAGAACTCAGACCTATATTCAAGGAGTCTGACAGGTAAGAGCTGCAAAAACCAATCCATACCTCTGCAGGGTTGTATTCAGTTATAAGTGCCTCATAGAAGTTATTGTCATCCGGCCACCGTGTCCTGACTTTCCTTCCAATCAATGGATTAGATGTCGCTGCATCAGCAGCATCACTCAAATGAGGACGGCCCTGATTTGGAATTTGACCCCTACCACTTGCATTTGAGGATGGATACTGCATTGACTTCCCCGATGATACAGCAGGTGACACAAGATCCTGTTACAGAACGTAAAATAGTCAAAACAACAATAAACATATACATAGCCCAGCACCATTCAACAAGGATCATCCTGCCAAGGATGGAGATTTTAGGAGGCGGAGAAGTAACAATTTCACACATAAACAAAACAAACAAGCAGCAAAGCAGCAAAAATATTGAATAAATAAATAAGTAGGTAATAAACAAGCAAAAGAACAGCAAACACATGGAGGGAAATTTTTTCAAAAGAAATTGAAATTTGTCAATTTGAAGAAATGGCGCATTTCCTTATATCAAGATAGCCTGATTCAAACTCTCTATATAACAACAGTTGGAAGGTAAAAATCCTGTGTTGCTTCCAAAGGAGACAGAAATGGCTATCCATTTCTCAGGGATAAGGCTATCTCCGTTTGCTCTCCATAACCCTGCTTCACATTGGGGCTTACAAATTAAAAGAAGGCAAAAATCAAGTTAGACTCATGATTTCTCTGTCCCAAGTACTGTAAAAAGAATTTGACTCACTGATCTATTTTTCTTGCCCTTTGAACTCATCATAGATCCTCGTTTTGCAGCAGAAGATGATGGCTGGTTTGATGCAGCTACTACTTGCGCATGAAACTGTGGAGACGGAGCACCAAAGGACTGAGAAGGGAGAGAGTGATTCATCTTTGGCTTCTTCCGAGATGACAAGATAGTAGGACTTGGCATTTGATCCTCGACCACATGACTGGCACCAAGCATGGCAGATTGAGCTCCACCTGCCTGTCTCCACTCCCTAATTTCATTCAACAACTGTTTTAAAGAACAAAGATAGCCAAACTGCATGGCAATCTAACATATAGATCAACCAGTTCCTGCCGGGGGGGGGGGTTGATTTACAACTGTGTCAGACCTTATTCTCTGGATGACACCGTCAGCATTAACCCTGCCAAGAAGCTCCCTGTGATCTTCATTCGATATCCTCAACTCTCTTCTTAGCTCAGTTATCAAACTTTCTTTTTCCTGGTCAATTTCAGCAATCAATCAAATATAGCCAAGAAATATGCTTGCATCAGATTTATAAATTCAGTATGAGAAGTACCCAAGTGATAGCATCAGCTTGAGCTTTAAAGGCTCGCAACACTGATAAGTATGCTTCTTTTTCCAGTTGGTGTATTTGCACCTCCATATTTTCGGCGCAAATACCAGGGTATGGTGTGGATCCAACTAAAGCAGTTCTTCCATTGCCAGCTGTACAAACTCCTTTGGGAACCCTGTTATGATGTGATGGAGGGAGATCATCATCAGTTCCTGCAACATTGAAAAGGTTTTTCAAAAACAGAGACTTGGGAAAAAAATAATAACAAAAGCCAGGACAAAATGTGCTCACCTAAATTAAGGATTCAAAGTCACAATTCAGCTTATATCTCTGCAAGAGTGCCCTATTGAAGGCACAGCAAAGTCCACTAAAATGAAGTAGTGATCAAAGTCATAGCCAACAATACTTAAGCTTATATATGAAGTGCTACATATCTACTGAAGATGAGACCTAGCTTCCTTGCAGAAAAATCAGAATACACTATTTTTTGGGAAGGCAATCAAATCTTTCTCAAGAAACGGATATGGAAATAACTGATCTTCTGGACCATTTTGCGCAGTGCCCTGTGTTAAAAAAACATTAAAAAAAACCAAAACGAAGAACCAACACCTCAACACCCCCTTAGGCCCAAAAAGAGGGCAAGAAAGAAAGAAAATCAGAAAGAATCAGTAACAACATGCCCACTTTACTTTCCTTCTAGTTAGAAGAATCAGAAAGAATCAGTGTGGCTCAGTTCTTCAACATGCTTGATGGGGTACATTTCAATGATTCCCCAGTTGACATGGTTAGATGGAATCTCAATGCAATCAGGAGATTCACTGTGAAATCTTACTTTGTTCATCTCTCTTCGCCTGTAGGGAATGCATCATCTTCTTCTTATGTTTGTGGTTTTCCTTGGAATATTATTTGGAAGTCTCAAGTCTTCTGCTCCTATGAAAGTGGCTTTTTCTGTGAGGGTAGCTTCTCAAGGCAATATCTTATTCTTATCTTCTGACAACTTACAAAAGACAGGCAAAATTATGGTCAATAGACACTTCATGTGCAAAGCCGATTGGGAAACCATAGAACATCTTCTCCTTCTCTACGGCTCTCCTCCACTACCCCTTTGCTAGAAACCCGTGGAATTTAGCTTGGAGTTGTTTGGGCCTACATTGGGTGATGCCTAGCATGGCGGGACAATGGCTTAGGAAGGTTTTTTCGGAAGGAAGGTTAAATATAAAGCCTTTCGAGCAACCCTGCATCCACATGCCATCTTTTGGATTTTATGGATGGAGAGGAATAGGATGGTTTTTGATGGGATCGAAACTTCTATTGAGTACTTGAAAGACAAGTGGCTCGGGACATTATTCTTTTGGAAGAAGAAGGTCTTTTGTTCCTCTTCGTTTGATATTATTGATTTTGTGTTTTGGGGTTGTAATTAGCTTTTTGTCGGATTTCTTTCGCCATCCTCTCTTGTACCTATTCTCTGATGAATATATTATCTTTTCCTTAAAAAAAATAAAAATAAAAAAATAAGAACGGATACCTCAACTAGCTACAAGTTTGCCAGGTTTTAATATAGCTTAAAACCCTAGCCTATAATGGATGATGAGCCACCAAATTATATTACACAACTCCTTTCCAAAATCCATAGTTTTTCTTTTTCTTTTTCAACAGAAAAAGAACAGCACTGTGGACATAGGATGGGTGAGAAGACAAATGAGATCCATATTGTCAATACAACTCTTGATTACCTTTTGATCAGGAACCCTTAATTACTTATCCCAAAAAAAAAGCTAAATATGCGGAACAGTGGAACTATATTATTTTAGATGCTTCAAAGCCTCCAGGACTGATTGTAGGCCTAGAAAGGTCATGGAAGCCATCAATAAGCAGTCAGGCACCAAGAACTTAATCAGATGAGGACATGATGCATGAATGCAAACAATAGAAACTGCCACTGTAGGACATTGACTTAGGCGACAAACTAGTACAAAAATATGAATTCATAATATCGACAGCCATAATGATTCTGCTGTAACAAAAGGCATATCGTCATCATCCATACGTTTTCCATGTTAACAAACAGCAATCCCTGAATGTCAATAGAAATTTAGATGTAAGACCTCAGTCCCTAAGAAAGATAGGAAATCTAAATTAAGAGTTTGCTCCTTCCCCCCCCCCCCCCTCCTCATATAAACCCCTCACCTCATTTTCAGCACAACAACCCCCCCTAAAAATTACAAACAAAAAATAAATAAATAAAAAGAGAATTCCCCAAAATCTTTTTTCAGAAGGAAAAATGTATGTTTGTATAAAAGGATCACAGATGGATGCATAGATACTAGATAGCATCCTACAAAAGAATATACATCAAAAATACAAGTTATCTGCAAGGTCAGGCACATCAAAAGCCGAAGTGATCCCAAAATAAAAAGTCTTAATAAAATTGTCTTGTAAGCGCTAAACGGAAGTTTTTTCACTCTGAAAGTCTTCGGTTTCTTTCTATCCAAATGCTCCGGTAATCACATGAGGAACAAGAAACCATGGCCTTCTTCTTTCTCACTATCCTACCAAAGAAGCCCTCCTAGGCCGAAAGATGGCTCATGATGGAACTACAAGTAAGTAAGCAACACAAGAAATGCCCCAGCGACCAAAAGCAAACTCCCATAGTGCCCTATCAAACTTGAAGCAACAAGTGATTCACTTACTCCAAATCCCATTTGCACATAAAGTACCTATCCAACAAGATCTTTTCCCTCTTTTGTAGGTTCTCAAGAGGAAAACTTCCCCAAATCTTTTGCTTCAAGGAAATACAATGGTCACTACCCTCTATCGTTTTCCTCCAAGTTTCCCTAGTTCTGTAGGTCCATCTCACAGCTTTTTAGGGGGGGAGGACACCATAAGCTTGCCAGTTATCACTGCAAGTAGCCCACTAGCGTCATTTTTCAAACTTTCCTACAAATTATCCATCAACATAGTGCCCCACTAAGGGCGTATTCAGTTCAGCAGTCAAAACTGGTAGCATGTGGATAGGAGTGGCCTGTAAGCATAAGTAATATGTTCATGCTCCTTAATGTTGAAATGACCAGGCCCTATGGCAATCTTACGAAACATAAAATGTAACACTAATTTTAAGCTCAGACCTAGAAAGTACTTTCACCAACTCCTCTTGACTAAAAACCACAAAAATGCCCTCGTCACTTGCATCTGAATGATTATCCAAGGAGCAAAGAATACAAAAGAACCAAAAACCAAACATTATAGAACATAATTCTAGTGGATGTGGACTGCAAAAGAAAGCTAACTCCCACTAACTCATTAGGTGACCCACAAGGTTCCTCGACTTAAACTGTAAAAAACAGAGAGAGAGAGAGAGAGAGAGAGAGAGAGAGAGAGAGAGAGAGACTCAAGTTGGCTCCTCTAGGAGAATGAATCTCGCTAAATTGCCAACAAACCATAACAAAAACAAATATACTTAAGCAACACTTTCACACCCCCCCCCTCCCCAACAGATAGTATGAGGAGTAGCATGCACTCCATGCGAAGCGAAGCTGCGAAAGTCTCCAGAGACTGAAAAAGCAGCAAATTCTAGTTCTAGATATAAGTATTATATCGGGGCCTCAATGCTGCCTACTGCCTGCTTACTACTTAGTAACTCCCGATAGCAACTCCATACCTATTGAATCACGAGGGAAGTCTATTCCAGCATCTCTCATCATTCATTATCGTCACTTAGCATTCATACACATGTTATGCTAAAGTTCACTCCTCACGAGTCAATAATGTAACAATATCACAGCACACATTCACGCTGCCATTCTGGAAACACAATAGTACAAGTCAAGAACGTTAACCAAATCACACCACACTCTCACGCTGCAATTCCGGAGAGATTACAATGTCAGGTGCGAAATCCCAACAAACCCCAATCAACCAAAGAACAGAATATCAAGAGCAGTATGCAAAATACTTTCACTTTACTATAATTAGGACAACGCAGAAAAATCTATGCAATAAAGCATGAACATTTCAATGAAGATGCACTCACCACTGCTGTCATATGGTTCGTAGTTCATAATCACTGAAACTCCACTCCAAGGAACCAAGTCAAAGGCGCCGCACTCTGTGTGTGAAGTTGATGAGGGCACCAAAAAAGAAGCCAATTATACCAGAAATAGGGAAAAAGATGGGTAGATTCGCAGCAAAAGATAATGATTGTTACAGTTTGCTGCTTCACTTGGAGCAGAATAATTGCGACGAATCTTTCTCCTTCTTGCTCTCTTGTGTGTGTTAAATTTAAGTATCTATGGCTTTGAATTGTTTATCCCCTATTTCTAGGGTTTGGTTTAAATGTGGACTCGGCTATGGCTGCTAGGAGTCGACAACTTAGGGAATGCTCAACTGGCTGAACAGGAGATCCTGAGGCCGGAGGCACTTGAAAACAACTGTATTGGTCTTTCCTCCGCCGTTCACTGGCCAGCGGCCACCTCGTTTACTTCCTCATTTTTTAACCCTTTTTTTGTGTGTGTGTTGGGGGGGGGGGGGGGGAACTTATTGTAATTGCACAATTGTGTGATAGTAGTACTAGTACCAAAATATGTATGTTAGTCAAGTAATTTGGTATTTATATTTCTTAAGAAAAATCTCAAGTTTGAGTTTTATTAATGGAGAAAAGTTATAATTTAAGAGTTCACACCTTATTGCGCTAATAATAACTTAGATATAGGAAAAGCTGACCCGACATAATTACCGAGCTGAATCCGACATGAAGTTAAGCGGGTTTGGGTGTGAAGTTTGAATCCGTTTAGTTAAATGCATTGACAAGGTAAAACTCATTTAATTAATTGGGTCAGGTTCAGGTTAAGAATCTCGATACAAAAAAATACATATTTAACTCGTTTAATTAAACAGATTAAATAGGCCAACTCATTTACTACTTATTTATCGTTTACCGTTTGTCGTTTACATTTTTGGTGGAAATTAGGCTTTGGAGAATTAGGCTTTGTGACTCTTTTATAGGCTTGTTGGTTGTTAACTTGCTGATTATATTATTAAGAATTTCAAACAATTTGAACTTTATTTGCTGTTGTTTAAGACTTCACTTAGATATAGTTTGTAACTTAAGTAGTTGGTTCTTATGCGAACTTTCTAGATTATAAAATTATGTTGCTTTAATTGTTTTGTTGGAATAGGCTCTGAATATATTAAAACCTGTAAGTTAGCTACTATGTTGCTGTACTTTTGAAAGCAGCTCTCTGCAAATTCAGAACAGTCACTGACCATTCCTGCACGACCTTCGGCGGCGCTCACCGCGACCTCCACCTTCGCCGTCTGCTCCCGATGACTCAGACGGACGCGGGGCACCTTCAAGTCCCTGAAGGTGGCCGGTCAGTCTCATCTTCAAGTTAATCTGCTTCAATTGGTAGCCTTCATCTTCGGTGGTAAGATAATCTGCTTCAATTGGTAGGTCTCACCTTCATCTGGGAATAGTTGTCCCCTCTGTTGCTTTGGTTTTTGGTTTTTGGTTTTTGGTTGATTCTTGTTGACTCTGGTGAGCATTCTACAACTGGGAATAGTTTTCCCCTTGCTTTCCCTGCCTTTCGTTTGATTGTTGCTAGGGTTTAGTTTGGCTTTTTGGTAGTTTGGTAACTGGATTGGCATATTGGTGCATTTGCTTAGCATTTTGGGGAGCATTCGTGGCTGATTCTCGGCCCTGCAGGGGAGGGCAGGTCCGTGCATTCAATTGTGGGGAATTTAGGGCTTGCTGCTGGTTTCGTTTGGCATTGTGGTGGTTTGGTTAAAGGATTGGCCTCCCTCTGGAATTTGCTCTTGGCCTGTGTTCGGCATTCCTCTGGGCTTTGACCTGATTTCGGTGCATTTACTTTTGGTTTTCGGCTAGGAATTGTATTTAATTTTGCCTGTGGCTTTATTGCATTACTATTCTTTGTTGCTAGGTTGGTTCCTTTATTATTATTAGTAGTGTTAGTATTTCTTTAGTAGTCACATTCTTTTTATTATCAGCATTGTTTTAGTAGTTTGTAGTTGGTTGTGGCTTTCTCGTAGGCGTCTGCGTCTGTGGCGCGCCATGTAGCTATTTCAGCCTGTCCTCCAGGGAGTCTTGGGGTTAAGAGGGATGTAGGGTTGCGGAAGGTACGCCTAGTGTCCTGGAATATTGGGTCCCTCACGGGTAAGTTGATAGAATTAGTTAAGTCTTTGCGTAGGCGTAAGATTAGTTTAGCGTGCGTCCAGGAGACGAAGTGGGTTGGGGCTAAAGTTAGAGAGATTGATGGGTACAAACTTTGGTACTCGGGGTCAACCAAGGCAAAGAATGGAGTTGGCATCCTAGTTGTGAAGGATCTGGCGGACCAGGTGGTCGAAGTGAGGCGCAAGAGCGATCGGATTGTGGCCATTAAGGTGTTGGTGGGTTCAGTTTTCGTGAACGTGGTGAGTGTGTATGCGCCCCAAGTAGGCCTGCGGGAGGAAACTAAGAAGCTCTTCTAGGAGGACCTAGATGAGGTCATCCAAGAGGTTCCTCGGAGCGAGAAACTGTTCATAGGAGGAGACTTTAACGGCCATATCAGCGCGGAGGCAGCGGGTTATGATGGGGTCCACGGGGGCTTCGGTTTTGGAGAGAGAAACGCGGGAGGGGTCTCTGTGCTGGACTTTGCGGTGGCCTTTGATTTGTTGGTGGCCAACTCCTTCTTCAAGAAGAAGGAGGACCACCTAGTGACTTTCAAGAGCAGCTCTTGCAAGACCCAGATTGACTACTTTCTAACGGGGAAGGAAAATCAGAGATCGTGTAAGGACTGCAAAGTGATTCCCAGCGAGTTTTTGGGAACTCAACACAGGTTGCTGGTTTTAGATGTGGTGTGCAAGTATCCTAGGAGGACGACGGGGAGAGTCGGAGAACCTAGAACTAAGTGGTGGACCCTCACGAAGGAGAAGGCGGGGTTAATAGTAGAAAGAATAGCCGATGAGAAAGCTTGGAGGAGGGCAGAAGACGCCGATTCGATGTGGGAGGCTGTGGCGAATTGCATCCGAAGGTCGGCTAAGGAAACTCTAGGTCTTTCCAGGGGAGGCGGCAACAGGATGGAGGGCGCCTGATGGTGGAACAAAGAGGTAAAGAAGAAAGTCAAGGCAAAAAAAGAGGCTTACGCGGAGTTCATGAGCAGTAGTTCGGAGGAAGAGAGGGAGCAAAAGAAGATTGGATATAAGGCGGCCAAGAAGGTAGCCAGAAAGGCGGTGGCAGTAGCAAAGAGTCAGGCGTTTGATAGATTATACTACAAATTGGGGATGAAGGAAGGGGAGAGTGAGGTTCTCAAACTGGCTAGGGCGAGGGAAAGAAAGACTAGGGATTTGGGGGTGGTAAGGTGCATCAAGGACGAAGAGGGTAAGGTGTTGACTGAGGATGTTGAAATTAAGAAGAGATGGTAAAGGTTCTTTGTTAAACTCCTAAATGAGGAAGGGGCGCAAGACGACTCTAGTAGGGGTGAAAAGGATAGCGATCAGCGTGCGGGCGACCATATAACAAAGAAGGAGATTAGGGAGGTCTTGAAGAAGATGGTGAGCGGAAAGGCAGTGGACCCGGACCAGATATAGGTGGAAGTTTGGAAGTTTATGGGGGAGGTAGGTCTAGAATGGCTCACGGAGCTGTTCAATGTTATTTTCAGGACCGCCAAGATGCCCAGAGAATGGAGGGCTAGCACAGTCATCCCATTGTACAAAAACAAAGGGGATATCCAAGATTGTAATAACTATAGGGGCATCAAGCTGCTCGGTTACACTATGAAACTTTGGGAGAGGGTGATTGAGAGAAGGTTACGAGAGGATGTAGAGATTTCAGAAAATCAATTTGATTTTATGCCAGGCAGGTCGACCATTGAGGCAATCTACCTCCTCAGAGGGCTCATGGGCTTGTTCAGGGATAGAAAGGTAGATCTCCATATGGTGTTCATTGACCTGGAGAAAGCGTATGATAGAGTCCCGAGGGAGGTATTGGGGAGATGTTTGGAAGAGAAAAGGGTGGCGCCCGCGTACATCCGTGTAATCAAGGACATGTACGAGGAGGGGCGGACGCGTGTTAGGACACCGAAAGGGGTCTCCAATGACTTCGCTATTAGTATGGGCCTGCATCAGGGCTTCGCCTTAAGCCCGTTTCTTTTCGCATTAGTTTTGGATGAACTCACTAGAGGAATCCAGGACGAGGTGCCTTGGTGCATGTTATTTGCAGATGACATCGTTCTTATCGATGTGACCCGGCAGGGGTGAATGATAGGTCGGAGAGTTAGAGGCATACGCTGGAACTTAGAGGTTTCCGGTTAAGTAGATCAAAAACGGAATACCTCCATTGTCGTTTCAGTGGAAGGACAGAAGAGGGGGGAGACGTCACACTGGATGGGAGGGTGATTCCAAAGGTCGCTAAATTTAAGTATCTGGGCTCCATCATCCAGCAGAACGGGGACATTGATGAGGATATTAGCCAGCGGATAAGAGTGGGTTGGCAAAAGTGGAAGTCAGCGTCAGGGGTGCTGTGTGACAAGAGAGTGCCTCTAGGACTACAAGGCAAAGTTTATTGGAGGGTAGTTAGACCGGCTGTTCTCTATGGATCGGAGTGTTGGCCTCTAAAAAAGATGCAGGTCCATAGGTTGATGGTAGCTGAGATGAGAATGGTCAGGTGTATGTGTGGTTTTACGAGATTAGACGGAATTAGGAATGGCGTAATCAGGAGCTTAGCCGAAGTAGCCCCCATAGAGGAGAAGATGAGGGAATCGATGCTTAGATGGTTCGGCCACGTAAAGAGGAGAAGTGTGGCCGCCCCAGTGCAGAGGTGCGAGATGATCGTCCCCCCCGGTGAAAAGAGAGGGAGGGGTAGACCGAAGAAGAGCCTAGAGGAAGTGGTTAGAGAGGACCTGAGAGTTGTCGGTCTGACGGAGGACATGGCCCAGGATAGGAGGCTGTGGTGGGATAGGATTAAGGTTTCTGATTGTAGGGGTCTAGCTCCGTAGGTTTCTGATTGTAGGATTAAGGTGCACTTGTCTGCAGGTCGTCCTTTTCTGGGCTGTGACGGCATCTAGCGCCCCTAGTTTTGTTGAGGTATGTCTCCGCTCATTGTTTATTTGCTCTCCGTACCCTTTTCTCCTCATTGGTAATTGGTTTGCAATCATTTTCTCTTTAAACCTTTTTTCTCAAAAGCTGTTTTGTGGATCTTTAGGAATCAACCTTTTTATGGGTAGGAATACCGGTAGGGATAAGGTTGCCTATAACTGGATTTCCCCAGACCCCGCGAAAGCGGGACCCACACTGGGAGTTGTTGGTGTATGCCTTAAGAGGTTGGAAAATATGTAATTTGTTTGGTTAATTATCTTCGGGTTGAAATTTATGTTACAATTAAATAGGTTAGTGGGTAAATAGGTAACCCGATCTTAACCTGTTTTACCAATCTATGTAAACAAGTTATGTTTAGGTCAATCCATTTAAATGTTAAGCGGTTTGGGTTGAACTTTTTCAACCTATTTATTAAGCAAGTCAGGTTCAGGTTCGGAGGTTTCCAACCTGTTTAAGTTCGACACAAATACGAAACCGATCTGCTATGACATATTATCCAACTCTACAATAACTCGACTCCAGTGAAATGGAATAAAAATAGTAATAGTATAATGTCTCTCAAGCAACCCTTCCAAAGAGGGGAAAAAAAAAAGTACTTCATAATTTTTTTCATAAAATTATAAAGTTCCTTCGCAGAAGCACCATAATATACTCTAGTAATTTTTCATCAAATTATAATGTTTCTTCTTATAAGCACTACAATATGGAAGAACCATGCATAAATGCATTGTTGAAACATTATATTTAGAGACACAAGTATATATATGCATATCAAACACAAAGAGGTTATCTTTGAAGACATTGACAATTATTTAGGTATTTGATTTGGGAGTAGGAAAATCTTTATACCAAAAGCAAAACTTATATCTCCATAATATATTTGAATTATGGGATCCTGAGCATGGACATTAAGATAGCTTTTGAAGAGTTAAAGCACTTAGTTAGAGATGGTGTGTAGAATTTTAATATAGATGATTAATTTTGTAACCATCTTCCCAAGAAGGCAATACTATCATAATGAGTTTTGTCCTGATTAAATGGTGTGCATTCATTTAGCACTATGTAATTGTAAATGCCTAAGAATGACATCTTATTTTTTAAATTACCGGATGATGAAAATAACACCCCAACTTAGGTACTAGTGGCCCAGCAAAGTGAATATTTAAAAAATGGAGTCTGCAGGGATAAAAGAAAAAAGGAGAGCTCGAGGAACTAGCCCAGTGGGCCTGATCCAAGCTAGAAACCGATCGGATTCCTCTTATTTTCTTGCACTCCGAGACTAAGTTTGCCTAAACAAGATTAATTAATCTGAATTCTAGACTAATTAGTTCATTGCCGTTAGTTAATCAGATTCCTAGCTGAATTAGTGCACCAGTTTAAATTAAGCTTAATGAGACTAAGAAGAGGTCTTCTTTCTCTAAACTGATTCAGACTATTCCCACAACCACTATAAAAAGGGGGATTGTCCGAGGTGATAGACGGATAAGTTTAACATCAGCTAGATACCAGAAATTAGCATTGGTGAGAGAACTGAAAAATTGCTAGAGAGTTTTAGTAGAATAGTACTAGAAATTTGAGAGACAAAATTCCAGGTGACACACTGAGAGCATCGAGAAGGAGATATCTGATTGATCATCAAAAGACGTCATTTTGCTACATTCCTAAGTAAATCAGTGGGTTATCCTGAGGGCGTGAATTTCATTCTCTCTATCCTTTCACTTCATCTCTATAGATAGTTCCCCGCTTGCTGTAATTACTTTATTTTGGACTTTTTAGACTGTAGCTATACTTTTGATTTGCATTATTTAATATGATTGGTGCTTAGGATTGTATGATTGTGTGATGGTGTAACTGAGATTTAATTTCTCATATTGAATAGTAGAGGACGTAAGTGATGACAGGCGGTTATGTGATGCACTCCATCATATCATCATACCATCGCCCCCAAATCTAAATTATCGGTGATAGTCTACGAAGTCAAGATGGTCCCCACATCAGGGATTACTAGGGGCTTTCTAAAAACCTTTTTGAAGCGAGCTAGTTGTCCATATTGGTTTGTAATTCACTAAGAGTAAATTTGGTTTGTAAGTTTTCCCTAAAACTCATTGGCGACTTATTGATTAATTTCATTACTTTTATCTTATTTCTAGTTTTTGTTTATTTTAATTTTATTTTTAGGCAGAAGGGTTCTGGATTCGAGGCAGTCACTGTCTGCACCAAGATTTGGATATGAGGCAATATCAGGTTGATTGCTCAACTCCTGGATTAGGCAGTTGTTATTGTCAGGAATTAGATTAGGGAATTGGACCTGATTCTAGCCTAAGAACCTAGCCGATCAGAATTCTGGTCCAGTTTCCTAGTCTAGTCAACTAATCTGCCAGAATTTGATTTTTGACAAAAAAAATTAAAAAACCTATTTTGAACTTAAAAAAAGGGAAAAAATAATAAACACTCAGTAAATAAGTCTGACCATTTGTGGGGGACCACGCCCAAGATAGGCTCCCTAGGATTATTGGTCCTTACAGTAGCGAGTCCACACAGACTTTTTTATTAAAAAAAAAAAGAGGATGAGATTTGAAATCCAATATGGGAAATTAATTTAATGACACTTGCATTAGGCATTCTTGGATTGAAAGGTGGTGCCCTAACAAGATTAATAGTTCCATTACTATTACCCCTTGGGAAAGCAATTGGTCAACTCGGTGGATCCACTTACACTTGCAACTGAACCTGTGACTATTTCGCCCACTCACGACACGCTTTTCGATCCACATGATTCAGGGATACACTCCATGGATGATGTATAATGCATTTGGGCTGCGAGATGACTGTTTTATATCTAACTTAGAACACTTGTAACTTAAAACTTTAGCTTACTGTGGAACTTATATATGTGCTTGAATGTGTTTTTCATATGATTTAACTTCTTTAGCCTTATAGACTATGCGTTGATGTTTTAGGTCTTAGGCAACTCCAGGTGCATTAAGGTCAAACTTAGTGACTAGGGTTACGAGCCAAAGCAGCTTTGAGGCCAACTGAGCTCTAAGGGCTCTTGACCTCAAACTCAAATATGTTCTAGCCTTAGTTTAGGGTCATAATACGGGATTCAGCTGAGCTTGGTAGAGCTTGGCTAGGTGGTGGGGGAAAAAATTCTACATGCTAGTCTGTGTTCATGGTAGAGGTAAGGATTGTTTTAAGAGGATCCGACTGGGATTGCGTTCAATCTAGGCTAGAGTGAGGATTTAGGAAAGGGGGAATGAGTTAGTTTTGGGCTAATGTGAAGCCCGGTAGTAACCCCAAGGATTCTATTTGTGTTTAATTGCGTCTGGACTAAGAAGAAAAGGGTAGAGCTCATGATGTCAGCCTCGGAGGCCCAATAAGAACTTGGTCGGTATTGAGTCAGCATCTATAATATACAATCAACATTCTAAGCTCTCAGTATTAGGTTTTTAGTCCATAAGTCATCATGCTCTATTTTCAGTCTTTAATTCTCCATCAGAAAGTATTTAGATGGGTTAGTCCTCAGCACTTGCCATTATGTATTAGGACAGGAAAGACTAAAAAAATATACAAGTGGAGCCCATCAACCGAAAGACTTCTATCTCAGGAGTAATTAGAGAAAACTCCACACATCAGGTCAAAGTCAAAATCCAAGTCAAAGTCTAACCCATTCCAATGGCTAGAAACAACGAGATCGCTCAACTTATAAAGATGATAGAAAAGATGCAAATTAAAATGGAGGAGAGTGACAACAAGATGGAGATGATGGGAGACTATGCTCCAAAACCTCACTAAAGAATCCCAAGTGGAGAATAGTGAGCAGTCTCGTGCCAAGGAGGCGCATGATAATAGAAAGGGAGAGATAAATAATAGGAAAGAAGAAGAATTGGAAAAGAGCATTCCTCAAACCGATCTATGCATAGATTGTACAGGACAATTGTTAAAAGAATCTTCCATGTTTAACTATTACTTTAGTGATTATATGGGATTTACTTCAATTTCAAATAAGAAATGACCAAAAATTTACTATATCGGACATCAAGTTCCATGGAACTAAAAATCCTCACCATTATGTGAGGAATTTTGTTAGTACAATGACTGTAAAAGAGATCAGTAAGAATATCTTCAACATCATATTTCCTTGAATATTTGACAAGGATTTGATGAGATGGTATAATGCTGTGGACCCACACAAGGTCATGAATTGGGATGATCTTTATAGGGAATTCTTACGCCAGTATTCACACAAGGCTGACCTCCCAATTTAACTTAGAGACCTAGTGTTGCTCAAGCAAAAAGAGAAGAAAGGGTTCTCTAACTACCTTGCTAAACATGGGGTGAAGATCGCTCACATGGTAGATTGATGTTTAAGAAGCTAATCAAGTAAGATTGTTTATCAGGAACCTTTAGTCTATATATAGGTAGCAATTGTGGTTCATGCCATTCAAAAATTTCACTACACTAAGGAATGTAAGCATTCTAGTTAGAAGAAGAATTAGCTAATGAAGCAATGCTAAGACTGGTAGCAACTGGAAAGGTAACAACCAAAATAAGGATGAAAAGGCTAACAGCTCCAAAGGAAGTGTATGCGATAAATCGTTACACTAAGTATACTCCATAAGGACTATGTACATTCAGGCTAAAGAGGATGTTCAAGTCAGGATAACTTCCATTGCCTAAAGTAGCTTAGAAGTCGAACAACATTTAAAACCCTCTTGGAGATCACAAAAGCATCTTTGCTATCAGCAATGGTCAAGAAAAGGAGTGGAATCCATCTATGCTCATACAAAGCACTCACGACCCAAAGCCAGGGATTAGCATGCCAGCACAGTATATGAAAGTTCATATCTTGTAGGAAAGCGATGAGGACAATCTATATGAAATCCAGGGGGGTTATATGCCTACTGAAGCGAGAGATGATGAATTTTGAGGTTGGAATGAAGAAGAAGATTTTTGAGGAGAAGAGAACTAAACAAAGGTCCAACACCTGATAAAAGCTGGGTGGCACCAAGCCAAAGAAGGCCTACAACATGCTTCGAAAAGAGAAAAGGGGAGTACAATTCAACAAGAAGATCTAATGCTAAAGCTATTAAAGAAATTTACAGATAAAATCACTATTTAGCAGCTCATAGTGGCTTCTTAAGAGTAGAGGTAGTTCCTAATAGATGAATCGAACAAGATTGACTCATCCCCTAATGCTACACCTGAAGAAATGATCACTTTAATTACTTCTGGTAAAGGCACTATAACCCTTAACAACGAAGGTCTTCCATCCAGGGCTTTGACACACAACAATGCCTTATATCTTACTATGATATGCCTTTGGAAGTACATACCCCTCACCCTGGTTGATAATGGGTTACTTGTAAATGTCTGCCCTTAGAGAACTGCAAAGAGGCCGGGAATAAATAAAGACCAACTCTCAATGCCATCAACTCATCTAAGAGTATATGATGACCTAAAAAGGCTGATGTTAGGCACTATTATCCTCCCCATTAATGTATGGCCGATTGAAAAAAAATGAGAAATTCCAAGTCTTGGATATTCTAGCTACTTGAATTTGCTCTTGGGAAGACCATCACTGTACGATCACTAGGCAATTCCATCTACCTTGCACTAGAAAGTGAAAATGCTAATAAAAGGGTAGATGACTACTATTGAAGGGGACAACTTGTATGCCACAATCACCGACAAAGGATCAGCATTGGAAATAGAACATAATTGCAATGATAATGAGTTCTATAGCTTTGAAATAGTGGTAGTCTTAGAGGAGGACCAAGCTCCTTTTGACTTCGATCCCTTTTCAAACTTGAACGTAGATGCTATCCTCAAAAGGTGGGGATACTTCCCAAAAATGGCTGTGGGACGAAGAGCACAAGAGTGGACTACTTTTTCCTTAACTCAAAAAGAGGATTACAAATTTGGGTTAGGGTATTAGCCCACTCCTGAAGAAGTGGCTAAAGCTAGGTAGAAAGCCCAAGCCCGAAAAGGTACTGCTAGGAAGGGGTACCCGAAGTATTACACCATAAGACCTTCCCCTATCACTCTTAATGGATAGTTCCTTCGTGAGGGAGATAATTTTTCTTTCTATGACTTCCCCAAGCCCCACTACATAGAAGAGAAAGGAACCTTGGTGCCTGGGTTAGAAGTGTTAAGTGACTGCCAGCTGTTGGAGAAAGAAGCACTTACTACCACGAGAAGGGATTAATCCACTCAAGATTGGATCAATCTGGCTGAAGGTAACATATTGGGGATCCTGTTCGAGCAAGATTACATGAAGCATAGAGACCCTGTTGTAGTCTTGCCCCTTGCCATGTCCAATAGTGGTTTTAACCATGCGAACTTCATCACTGAGGTTAGCATTGAAGGCTGCAAGCAAGTGACTTGGACAACTGAGAAGGAAGGAAAAGTGTTCAGTATAGCTATACGGGATAGTTTAGGAAAGTCTAGGATAGAGACTAAGAGTTAGTCTTTAGTTTCTATTTCCTCAAACTCTGCATTAGATATACTTTATTTTTGGTTTTAATGACACGAATTCTTTTGCTTATGACTCGTCTCATCCCTCTCTTTTTGAATACTTTGCCTTTTATAATGAAAATGAAGATATAACTTCAAAAGATCTAATTAAAGTAGTGAAAGATCATGAAAATAGAGCTTTCATAATTGAAAACATGATACTAATCAACCTAGGGACTCCTAAAGAGCCCTGTGAGCTCAAAACAGAAAAGTCACTAACTCACATGCATGCGTTGACAAGATCAAACAAAGGGTAAAAAGCAAGAAAGGAAAGAAGAGGTGATGTCTAGGGGATGCGAGCGGTTCCATAGGGGATCCACCTCATACACATGCCTTGTCAAAAGAACCCAATGTTCAATCTTAAATTACATCATTTCATACCCTTTTATAATCAATTATTTGTTCAAAACAAATCATTAAATTAGAATTTTAATAATGTGTTTGTTCATTTTGTAGGGATTAGAAAATTTGGAAAAAAACTAATAATGTTCTCAAAGTTTGGACGAAGAGAAGAGGAAAAAAATGAACATAACAGAAGAAGAGCAGCCTAAGCGCCTGGCCCAGTTCGATAGCCATTACAACCACGGCCCAATTCCCCCCCAGTCCGCCTCCCATTCCTTTTCTCTATCTGGGCCGGCCCAGTTCGATCCCTTCCATACCCAGCCTGTCCTGTTTAAGTTAGCACGTGATTGTCACATGTTATGCAACACTCCCCCTCCTAACTGTAAGACCCACCTCCTTTATTTTTAAGTTAACCTGGCTGTTCTACGTTTTACGTCATAAATCGTATTTTTATTAACTACATGATTTATGTTATTATTGATGTTACTCATTTATAAATTATTGAATCAATGCTAACCTGAGTTTTTGAAATCGTTTTCGTTTTAATTAGTTGATTCTCGAAGTCTCGATTGAAATTTTAGTTGTGGGACGCTTCAACTCAAGTTTAGTCTAATCGCTAACGAGTTTGGGTCTGAAACCTGGATGAATTATGTTGTTTGAACAAAAAAAAAAGAAAAAGGAAAAATGGAACAAAAGGGGAAGGGGGCCTGTTATCGGGTGAGGAGACCCCGAAACCCCCCAGACCATCTCACTCTCTCTCTCCCTAAACTTGCTCACTCTCTCTCACCAGGGCCACGGTCGCCGTTTGGCGTCACCGCCAACCGCCACCTGTCATCGGCGAGAGAAAGGGATGACTAGTCCCCTCAGCCCACGACAACCATCGCCAAAACTCCACCACCCATCACCCTCCACTTCTCACGACCGAAACTCGACCCAAACCACGCCTCTCCGGCCTAGAACCGGCCACCCACGTGCCAGAATCCGGCGACCCACACCCCTCCAAATTCAAGTCCGAATCACCCCAAAACACCTCCAATTCGGGAGCTGAGGACCGGGATTCTCAAGTTTGCGGGCTAGGGTTCGGGTTCAATTGGTTGGGGTTGCAATCATTGCCATTTGAGTCCAAATTTAAGCGATTTCATGTAAGTGTTTCTCTCCTCCTAAGCTATTATTATTTTCAAAAATATTTTTAAGCAGATTGATGTTGCATGTCGGATTAGGGCTAGCTAAAGTCGTTAGAAATGCGAAGAATTGAATGTGAATATGTTGTCTGATGATTTCATGCCAATTTATGTACGAATCGCTGCCTAGAACTAATTTGAAGGACGAATATAAAGACTTGAATCGTTATGTGTTTAAACGATCAATTTAGACTTGAATCGTAACTACAACGTGATTCGAATCGATGCATATTAGTGTAGTTAGTTAATGTCTGAAAAATAACTTCAAATGAATTACGCATGTTCCTGATTGATTCAAGCATGTTTAGTTAATTCATGTCTAATTAATAGCTTTGATATGATGTTGCATGCTTAGAATCGATTTTAGTACAATCAGTTAACACGTGCCTAAAAGTTTAATTGAAAAGTAAGCGATTCATGTTTCGAATCAAGTTTAATATATTTAGTTCATGCGGCTTGAAAGGTCGACTCGAATAGTGACCTGGACATGATAACTGCATGCCTAGAAGTGTATTATGCCTAAGCGACCTAAATGGGTTTAAATAGTAACATTGATACGATAAATGAAAGTTTAGAATCGTGTGATGCCTAAATGACCAAATTAGCCTAAATTGTTAATCGATTTACGCCTAGATAGAAATTCGATTCATGTCAATCTTTCATAGTATGAATAAGCATGCTTAGTAAGCACTCGAATCGAATTATGCCTAAATGGCCACATTAACCTAAGTAATGAACCGTTTCATGCTTAAATGGAGATCTAGCTCATGCTAAGTTGAATGACATAAGTAGGTCGGCTTGGTATCCATAATGTGATAGACGAACGCCGTGAGAATGTAAATGACGTAATAGGCTAAATGTAACGTGAAGCCAATGTTGTCCATTTAGTGAGTTATGCTTAGCTTTAGAATGGCATGTTTACGACTCCTAACTAACCTACATGAATGCAAATCACACCCCATGCTTCTTATTAAGTTTAGTCCGTATGAATGCCTACACGTATATATATATGTGTGTGTGTGTGTGTGTGTGTGTGTGTGTGTGTGCGCGCGCGCGCTTGGATATGACTGTTGGTTGCAGCGCTCGACTAACTGTTAGTTAATTGATCGGTAAAGTTCAGCATTGGTAAGTTTATGTATCCCCTTTCAGTATATCATCATGATTAGGATGCTAGATTGTGAACTGAAATTGAGATGGTAGTTGGATGGCTTGAGGAAGAACTATGAGTGGTTCGAGGTCCCTGTGGTACGGTGCTTGTGAGGAGGGAGTCTTGGTTGTGAATTAACTGCAATCATGTGCATTGCGAGGCCATGTGTGGCTCATTGTGTTGTTGAAATGATTATGAAGTGCTTGAATGTGAGACGTGTAAACCCCTTTCCCTTTTATATGTCTAAGATGCATTATGTGTGAAAGTGTGGTGATTTGACAAAGAATGTTTCTCGTGTTTTCAAACTAATAATAGCCATGACTAATAGCAAGCAATGACCTATTTTAGCTACTCCAACAGTATTTGGGAGTGAACCTGCTTGAACGGGGGAATCCCTAAAATGTTTTTATAAAAGTGTGAGTTATATGATAAGTGATTTTACCAGAAGAAATAATAAAGTTATTAGCCGTTATGGCCCATACGCTTTAAGTTAGCTAAGATAATGTGTTGCGGACAATATGATACGATATGAATGATGTTAGCCGAGGGGATAAGTCCTGGTACTAGGAAACCCTAGAAGACCCTGACGAGGGTAATGTAATGGTCCGATATGTTATGTACCCATCCCGAGAGTAAGAGCTTAGTGTGAGCGTTAGGTCTCACTATGGGGTTTGAGAATAGATCTAACCCAATCAGCACCCTGTAATGATCTTATACCAGATGTATTTTCCTAATAAGTAAAGAAAAGTAGTTGGCATCTTGCCATTTCAAGTGTTTTAAAAGATAAGAAAGTTTTTTTTACGGGCCCTACGAGGCCATATGGAATGAAATATGAAAAGTTTCATAAGGTTCGTTGTACGACCGATACAAAATGAAATCTCTTTCAAAAGATCAAGAACCTCAAGAGGTTAAGAAAATGTTTTCAATGAAAGAAGGAAGTTTTTAATGAATGCTGTATGGAATGATTCTTAAGTATGTTTGAATATAGATTCTAATATCATGTGGTCTCATCCTTTCTATAACAAACTTGTTTAGTTTAAAGTGCATGAATTGAAAAGTGAAGCTTATAATATGTTAAAATCTCTGTGAACGTAGGCACCTCTCCCCAAATGAATGAATGTTTGACATATGAATAGCCTAGGAAGGTGTCATGTAACAGATGTTTTGTTTTTAAGAGAATGTTTGCAAAGAAAGAAAGTTTCCACACTTGTAACTTCAAAGCATGTGACTTTAAAGAAGATGTGCTTCCAAAGTAAGTTTACAAGCATTGTAATTAGATGTGTGTGATTCCCAGGTAGTGTGTGTGACCATGCTTCTCATAGTGTATCACGTGATGGTGTTTAGAAGTGTATGTTAAGTATAAAAGTGATAGTACATCATTTGTCTATGTCCTAGAATTACACATGACGTGTGCGAGTTCCTAATATGCCGTTGTTATCTGAAATTAAGATAGTATCTTGCTTGAATGTCTAGCTAAGAGTCTACGACCTATGACATGTAGCTTAACTCAAACAATAGCATTACTAACTGCTTGTTAAGTGATTATTATAAGTAATACTGCTTGTAAAGGTTTTGTTTTAATGAGTGGAGGAACACTCACTGAGCATGTGGTGGCTCACTCCATTTCCTTTTCCCTTTTTCCCCAGGTTTTCTTTATGACAGGAAGAAGTTGAGTCAGCTATGTTCAGATGGAATCTATTCTTGCTTGCAAGGTGTCGTGTGTGTCCATTTTGAAGGGATCCTACGTCTTAATGAAGTCATGTAATGTATTCTTAGTTTGTGAACGTATATAGGCCAAGCATTCTAGT
>JAKOGI010000096.1:0-12500 GCA_029747015.1 Carnegiea gigantea | reverse complement strand
TTACCTAAAGCTATAAAAGCTTTAGAAGAGCCTACTATTAAAAGGGCTTTGACAATAGAGCAATATCGCTCTTACACAAATTGGGTATATTCAGCCCAGAATACTAACAGTCAAGTTATTAACACATCGGGAATATATCCCAGAGTTCATTTCCTTGCAGAAAGTGACACTAACGAGGTTTCCAAAGCAGTCATTTACGACTATTGTGGAAGTATTACAAGTTCCCCAAGAAATTGCGAGATCCTTGGATTGCATAAATCCATTATTGAGGCCGTAAAAAATTCAGAAAAAGTTCTAGATCAGATTTGGTCGTCCTCAAGTTCCTTTCAGCCAGTCCAGAGGTTCTCCCTGTACCAGTTCCAGGATGGCTATTTATTCAGCTCTGCACACCCAACAGAGCCAATATCAAAATGCGACCAGAAAAAAGTTTGCAATGTCCTGACATTAATGAATCATGGATATGCCACCGAAGGGCAGAAGGATTTGCTCTTTTGTTAAAGAAGCTGTCTTATATTAGATAAACCAACAAAGGGTTTATGTATAATACACCCAACAATATTTTTGTCTTTGCAGAAGGAAATTGTATGCCCCGATACGATGCCCTCAGCAAGATAAGTGCCAGCATTAGCCTTATCACTACCTGTTGTATCCCAGGGAGTTTTCCTACACAGGTACATCTATGTAGTCTACTCCATAAAGAAAAGACACCAGGGTGCTGTATTTGTCCACGTAGAATGTAAAGAAGCGTGTTGGACCCACTGCCAGAAAAGCAGATGCTCAAAGGACAACGGGCAGAATAATTGTGGCCCAATTAACGGCTAAAAATTAGAGCTGAGTCACCCAAGCAACTCATTATTATACGAACGAATCGTCAAAAGAAGCAACTCATTATTGTACGAAGGAATCATCAAAAGAAGCGCACTATCAACAGTACATGTAATTGCTAAAGCAATGTATTATTGTACGAAAAGCAATATATTATTTTTACTTTTAGAAAAGTTGATGTTATATGTCGGAGCAAGAAGTCTATTTAAGACGAGGCTCTTTCATTTGAAGGGGCATCGGATCCAGAAGGATCAACTAGCAGACAAAGAAAAGAAAAATCATAAGTGAGTAAAAACTCCCTTAGGGAGTAGAGTGATCTAAGAAGATCAATGTAATATTGTTATCAGCAATAAAACTCTTAGTTTCTGCACATCTGGGTTAACAAAATCTTTCAATATATTAGTAGATCTGGATTACCTTTGGTTGGCCGAGAAGTAGCCGTAGACAGGAGGTCGTTGGCGAAGTTCCAGTACCCAGTAAGGTATTGATCGAATATATGTTTAACGATATTCTTAATTCAGATATGCTTTTACTAATTGTTTTATTGATGCATACAGCAATATTATTATTGATCTTATTTGATTGCTTGAAGCCTAGAATTACCTCATGAATCCCATATCAGTTGAACAAAAACATGCTAAAGCTATAATAGATCAAGCATTAGAAAGATGCAAAAGTGAACAAGAAAATGCTGAATTTTTAATTCAGGTTAAGAAAGACTTATTAAGAGTCACCCAACAGGGACGAGAAGCCCTTAGTGATGAAATTTATGATCATCCTCTTGTTTTAGCTGGTGGAGAAGTTATTATCCCTAGCCCACAAACAATTTTTGAACATGACGAACAGTTCCACCTCAATTCTTTAAATTCACAAGTTGAGTTATTAGAGCAATTAAAAGAAGCTGCTGCTTTTATTGATAATATGCTAATAAGGCATAAGCAAAATTATGATTATAAGTATCAAAGATTTAGAGAACGAAGACTAAAGAAGTCTAGGAATCATTTTGAATGCAGTAGTTCTCATGATTAGACAGATCTTTAAGAAAATTTTAGAAGTTATCTGCAAATGGTATCAGAGCCATATTTTATGTCTCAAATCACAGGAGAATGAATTATCAGACTTGAATTATATTCTTGAACAACCTGAATTAGCTAACGAAATTTGATATATTGAGCCTGAACGAATAAGCCCTGTTCGTGAATTTTTATCAGACCTAAGTGATGGATAGAGCGAGTAGTAGTAATGAAATTCCATATAAGGAATTATGGAAACAAACGTTAACTGGCCAAACAATTGATTCTAAATTAAATAGCATATATGAAGGTCTAGGAGAAGTCCAGAAGTTAGTTTTAGAAAGGACTAAGCCAAAAGAAGAACAGCGAGTAGTGCATAGACGCATACAATTTAATCCTGCATGTGATCCTACTAAACCAGGATACCCTTCCATAAGTAATATGGTCAGAACCTTTTATTCTCTAGAAGAATTGGAAAGAGAATATGATCAAGAAAATTCCGAGGAGGAAAACGAAATCTTGAATAGGATTAACGAACTCTAGTTACAATGTAATATGAAAAATTCAACAGGCGAATCTCAATCACACCCAATGGTCGTACCAGAATCTGGAGCTTCTGGGAGTGGAGCTTCTGGGAGTGGAGCCTCTGGTAGTAGAGCGTTAGAAGCTCGTCCTGAAACTCAGACTCAATACGATGAACACATGGTTAGTAGTGAAGATGAAGAATCACTCAGGTATAGGTACAGACATAAACCTAGTAGAAATAGAAGAGCAGGAGGAAGACATTTATTCCCCCACCCTGGACATGCATACCCTTTAACTAATGCAGGTGCCGTATTAAATATCGATTGTGTTACAAATACTGACGAAGTCATTAAAGACTGGGTTAAAGCTCTTTTGATCTATCAAGGAGTTACTAGAACTGAAGGTGATGATTTAAAAATCTTTATTCCATTAACCTTAAGTGGAAAAGCAGCAGATTGGTTTACCGCTTTGCCTGAAGAAACCAAAGGAAGGTACTTAGGAGGTACTACGACAAATGATTCGAAAACAATCATTAATACAATTGAAAACGAAATTCGAAGAGAATTTCTAGGCAAGGATTATGCTCAGCATCGTTTAACTGAAAAACGAATTAAAAAGCAAAAATATCTGACTATGCTTCACAATTTACAGATATGCGACATTAATTATTTTGATACTTGTATTTGTGAATTTGAGAAATACTATTATAAGGCTGAAATCTCATCAGCAACTCAAAATTCGTTAAATTTTCATAACGATATCTTTTTTACTAAGCTTCCTTATCCATGGAGCGAGCTAATCTTTAGCAGATGGAAAGCTGCAGACAGACCCGAAAGAACAGATACGCTAGGAGCACGTATCGAGTTTGCCAGAATTACCCTTGCATACGAATGTGAGAAAGCTTTCAAAAGAAGAGATTACAAAAAGACCAAAAGAAATTGAAATGCAAAGATCAAATGTATTTCCCTAGTAAATTCGGTTATTCCTTCGGCAAGCCTAAAAAGAAAAAGTTTAAAGCCAAGAAGGCCAAAGGAAAAACCATAAAAAAATTCCCCTAAACGTTTTTCTAAACCTTTCAAAAAGAAAAAAATGATTCTTTAAAAAGAAGAAAACAAGAAAAAAAGATGTAGCCACTAAACCCGCATCTAAACAAATACAGAAACAGGATTGCAGATGCTGGAACTGCAACGACAAAGGGCACTTTGCCAACGAATGCCCAAAAAATTTTAATTTTGTAGGAACATATTCTAACGAATTATTTGAGCAAATTGCAGGGTACGAAGAGATCCTATTTTCAGATATCGAGACAAAAGACGAGATCCTCGTCCTAAATTATTTGAGTAGCTCATCAGAAGATGACTCTGACAGAAGCACATGAAGAACACGAAGAAGCAGAAGCTTCAGGTACTTATTCAAAAAAAGTATTATTTGATAAAAAGAAATATCAAAAAATTATGCAGCAAAATATGAAGCTTGACCCTCATGAAGGTTTTCGAAAAAGCTTCTTAGGAATATTCAAACGAAAGAATATCCAGTATTTTGGCACTAACGTGCAGGAACAATCCATCCCAGGAGATATTGCAGCTGGACAGGTTGAATTACCTCTTATTACCTTTGACCAGGTAAAACGAAAAATTTGAACCAAACCAGAAAAGGACCGACACAAAATGGGATATATTCATTTTGGTGCCGTACGAATCCATATTAAAGCTAGCTTTCAAAAGGGGCTTGACACACCCATCATGATAACCTTTATGCATAACCGCATTGCTAACAGAGCTGAAGCTCTGATAGGAATCCTCACGAGAAACTTAATGTACCAAAACCTAGGATTTACCACATATCCAGGATATGGTATCCCTATTACTGATTTAGACACAAACCGTGCCCTAAATCTTTGTTATAATTTCCAAAGGACAGACTTATTACATAGTCTTGATCATTCCCCATTCACCATCTATACAATAGTAAGTTACATGCTCAGTAACACTCATATGATAGACAAATTTCTTGACAAAGAAAATATCGAAATTGACGATATCTTTTCTGATGTTTGTGAAATACAACAGGTATCACGGTTATTCGTTCCCAGTATAGAACCAGCTTGGGAAATGGATATTCAACCAAAGCCTCTCTTAGATCGAAGGTTAAATATACCCAGAAGATATTCTATTAATGGATCAATCCTTAAATCCTTTCCTCGAAATGAGTCATTTAGACTTCCCTCTCCAAGACAAGCAATATACCAGCTTGTAACCAAAATCTACCTTACCAACTGGAACGATGGTTTGATCTGGATCAATCCCTCTCTTCAATAAAACTATGTTGGAAAAGACTTGCATCCAAAAATCATTGAACATAAAATTTCTTATGTTCCTATCTTATTCAACTCAGTTGAAAGAATTATTCACATAGAACCTGAACCTTTTGACGCAAAAGCTGATCTATTATTAGGAATAAGATTCCTAGCCGAGACAACTTATACAGTCACTGATAAGATCTTAACCATTAAGCTCAATGGTGCAATTATTCAAGCCATTCGTATCCATGATTAGGGTCCTCTACATCAAAGTTGAACTTGTTTATAGGTTTCACAAGCCTGAATGGTTTCATGCCATGATAGACACAGGTTCAGATGTCACTATGGCCTCTGCCACAGTTTATCCCGAAAGATATTGGAAAGAACTTCGCAAACCAATCCAAGTCGTGGTTGCCTCTGGCCAAATCACCAAGCTAAATAAAGCTGTATTTGGTCAATTCATTGCTATTCCTGATAGCCAAACTGGGATTTCTAAAGTTATACCCCTTCCTACTGTAGTCATTCAAGCTCCAAAAGATGCTACCTACAACAATCTTTTAGGTGTTGATTTCCTTAAATGTTTTAAGGAATATAGCTCTGATCATTCCCTGATCAAATTTCTTACACCTTGTGGTTATTGGATTCATTCCCCTATCATTCAGAATCCTACCATGTGCACCCACATTTCTTTTATCCCGTGCAGCCAACATGGTGGGTTCCCCTATAAACACCAGAAAAAACACCAAAAAAATTGGCACTCAAAGCCAAAAACCCCAGCAACGTTAATTCAAGCTTTGCATACTACTCAAAAAGCACTTGAATTCCGCCTCGAGGAAGAAGTCAAAGCACTCCTCTAAACCAATTTTGATGACAATCCCCTAAAATACTGGAAAAAAGATAAGTCCTTTGCTGACATTCAGCTTAAAGAGGCACATGCTATAGTAAGAGTAAAGCCTATGAGGTATAATCAAGTAGATGAAAAGGAGTTTAAAATCCAACTCCAAGAGCTTGAAGAAAAGCATCTAGCCTTTAAAAGCACAGAGGAAAATAAAAGTCCTCATAGCAGTCATGCATTCATGGTTAATAATCATTCTGAACAGAAAAGAGGCAAACCTCGGATGGTTATTAATTATAAACATCTTAATGAATTAACCGTCTTCGATGGTTATTTTCTCCCTAACAAGGAACTTCTTATCAATAAAACCCTTAATAAAAGGTGGTTTTCAAAATTCGATTGCAAATCTAGATTTTATCAAATAAAATTGAAAGAATCGGCTAAACTATTAACTGCCCTTAGCACACCTCAAGGGCAATATATATGGAATGTAATGCCTATGAGACTAAAAAATGCCCCACAAATCTTCCAACGAAGAATGGATAATATCTTCAATGAATACTCTGACTTTTGCCTTGTATATGTTGATGATATTCTCATTTTTTCAGATAACATCGAAAATCATGCCATGCATCTAATGAAGTTCATTCAAAAAAGTCGTACTCATGGTTTAATATTATCTGCCAAGAAAGCAGAAATTGCAAAAGAACAGATTGAGTTCTTAGGTCTTAAAATAGATCAAAAAGGTATTGAAATGCAACCTCACATATGCGAGAAAATTGCAAATTTCCTTGATAGGCTAACCGACCGAAAACAAGGAGAAATGTTTTTAGGTTGCCTAAATTATATCAGTGATTTTGTCCCCAACTTAGCTTGGTTAAGAGGACCTTTACAAGATCTTTTAAAAAAAAGAATGAACCAGCAATGGCAAGACTACCACACAAGCTTAGTCCAACAACTTAAAAGGTTGTGTGTTCAATTACCTAAGTTTGCAATTCCTGAAACAGGAGATCAGCTAATAGTTGAAACCGATGCATCAGACAAGTATTGGGGAGGAGTCCTCAAGGCTAAAAAGGCTGATGGACAGGAGCATATCTGTAGATATGCTAATGGTAGCTTCAAACCAGCCGAAACTAACTACCATAGCAATGAAAAAGAGCTATTAGCTTTAAAAAGAAGTTTTGCAAAATTTCACTTCTTTATATTACCAGTTAAATTTCTTGTCAGAACAGACAATACTAACGTTAAGGTTTATATTTTCAATAAATTGCCATGCACTCCTGAATATAAACGGCGCCATAGATGGCAGCAATACTTTCAGGAATATCAGTTTGAAATCGAACATATCAAAGGTAAGAATAGTCATCTTGCTGACTTTCTTAGCAGGGAAGCAAATGCAGAAGGATGAAACAACCTCAACTAAGGACATCAAAGTCCTATTAGAGATGATTGTTCAAGAACTATGCTCAGCACAAGAGCAAATTTTAGAGCTTCAATAGGCTTTATGTGAGGATGTTCAGCCTCGTTTACTTAACGCATTATCTGGTTTAGATGATGTTATGGCAGTAAAAGCCATGGAAATGGATGAACCAACACATCAAACATTTCTTCAGACCTTTGAAAAGGCTAAGATATTTCAAGACGAAATATTTAGTGGAGAGACATCCCAGACTACTTTCGAAAAGAAAGGCAAGGCTGCGGTGTCACCTGAATCCTCGGAAACAGAGGAAGATGAGTTCACCCTCGTCTTACCTAAAGCTATAAAAGCTTTAGAAGAGCCTACTATTAAAAGGGCTTTGACAATAGAGCAATATCGCTCTTACACAAATTGGGTATATTCAGCCCAGAATACTAACAGTCAAGTTATTAACACATCGGGAATATATCCCAGAGTTCATTTCCTTGCAGGAAGTGACACTAACGAGGTTTCCAAAGCAGTCATTTACGGCTATTATGGAAGTATTATAAGTTCCCCAAGAAATCGCGAGATCCTTGGATTGCATAAATCCATTATTAAGGCCGTCAAAATATTCAGAAAAAGTTCTAGATCAGATTTGGTCGTCCTCAAGTTCCTTTCAGCCAGTCCAGAGGTTCTCCCTGTACCAGTTCCAAGATGGCTATTTATTCAGCTCTGCACACCCAACAAGATTTTTGTCTTTGCAGAAGGAAATTGTACGCCCCGATACGATGCCCTCAACAAAATAAGTGCCAGCATTAGCCTTATCACTACCTGTCGTATCCCAGGGAGTTTTCCTACACAGGTACATCTATGTAGTCTACTCCATAAAGAAAAGACATCAGGATGCTGTATTTGTCCACGTAGAATGTAAGGAAACGTGTTGGACCCATTGCCAGAAAAGTAGATGCTCAAAGGACAACGGGCAGAATAATTGTGGCGCGATTAACGGCTAAAAATTAGAGCTGAGTCAACCAAGCAACTCATTATTGTACGAAGGAATCCTCAAAAGAAGCAACTCATTATTGTACCAAGGAATCGTCAAAAGAAGCGCACTATTAACAGTACACGCAATTGCTAAAGCAATGTATTATTGTACGAAAAGCAATATATTATTTTTAACATTAGAAAAGTTGATGTTATATGTAAGAGCAAGAAGTCTATTTAAGACGAGGCTCTTTCATTTGAAGGGGCATCGGATCCAGAAGGATCAACTAGCAGACAAAGAAAAGAAAAATCATGAGTGAGTAAAAACTCCCTTAGGGAGTAGAGTGATCTAAGAAGATCAATGTAATATTGTTATCAGCAATAAAACGCTTAGTTTCTGCACATCTGGGTTAACAAAATCTTTCAACATATTAGTAGATCTGGATTACCTTTGGTTGGCCTAGAAGTAGCCGTAGACAGGAGGTCGTTGGCGAAGTGGCAGTACCCAGTCAAGTATTGATCGAATATATGTTTAATGATGTTCTTAATTCAGATATGCTTTTACTAATTGTTTTATTGATGCATATAGCAATATTATTATTGATCTTATTTGATTGCTTGAAACCTAGAATTACCTCATGAATCCCATATCAGTTGAACAAAAACATGCTAAAGCTATATCAAGCATTAGAAAGATGCAAAAGTGAACAAGAAAATGCAGAATTTTTAATTCAGGTTAAGAAAGACTTATTAAGAGTCACCCAACAGGGACGAGAAGCCCTTAGTGATGAAACTTATGATCATCCTCTTGTTTTAGCTGGTGGAGAAGTTATTATCCCTAGCCCATGAACAATTTTTGAATATGAGGAACAGTTCCACCTCAATTCTTTAAATTTACAAGTTGAGTTATTAGAGCAATTAAAAGAAGCTGCTACTTTTATTGATAATATGCTAATAAGGAATAAGCAAAATTATGATTATGAGTATCAGAGATTTAGAGAATGAAGACTAAAGAAGTCTAGGAATCATTTTGAATGCAGTAGTTCTCATGATTAGAGAGATCTTTAAGAAAATTTTAGAAGTTATCCGTAAATGATATCAGAGCCATATTTTATGTCTCAAATCACAGGAGAATGAATTATCAGACTGGAATTATATTCTTGAACAACCTGAATTAGCTAACGAAATTTGGTATATTGAGCCTGAACGAATAAGCCCTGTTCGTGAATTTTTATCAGACCTAAGTGATGGATAGAGCGAGTAGTAGTAATGAAATTCCATATGAGGAATTATGGAAACAAACGTTAACTGGCCAAACAATTGATGCTAAATTAAATAGCATATATGAAGGTCTAGGAGAAGTCCAGAAGTTAGTTTTAGAAAGGACTAAGCCAAAAGAAGAACAGCGAGTAGTGCGTAGACGCATACAATTTAATCCTGCATGTGATCCTACTAAACCAGGATACCCTTCCATAAGTAATATGGTCAGAACCTTTTATTCTCTAGAAGAATTGGAAAGAGAATATGATCAAGCCAATTCTGATGAGGAAAACGAAATCTTGAATAGGATTAATGAACTCTAGTTACAATGTAATATGGAAAATTCAACAGGCGAATCTCAATCACACCCAATGGTCGTACCAGAATCTGGAGCTTCTGGGAGTGGAACCTCTGGTAGTAGAGCGTTAGAAGCTCGTCCTGAAACTCAGACTCAATACGATGAACACATGGTTAGTAGTGAAGATGAAGAATCACTCAGGTATAGGTACAGACATGAACCTAGTAGAAATAGAAGAGTAGGAGGAAGACATTTATTCCCCCACCCTGGACATGCATACCCTTTAACTAATGCAAGTGCCGTATTAAATATCGATTGTGTTACAAATACTGAGGAAGTCATTAAAGACTGGGTTAAAGCTCTTTTGATCTATCAAGGAGTTACTAGAACTGAAGGTGATGATTTAAAAATCTTTATTCCATTAACCTTAAGTGAAAAAGTAGCAGATTGGTTTACCGCTTTGCCTGAAGAAACCAAAGGAAGGTACTTAGGAGGTACTACGACAAATGATTCGAAAACAATCATTAATACAATTGAAAACGAAATTCGAAGAGAATTTCTAGGCGAGGATTATGCTCAGCATCGTTTAACTGAAAAACGAATTAAAAAGCAAAAATATCTGACTATGCTTCACAATTTACAGATATGCGACATTAATTATTTTGATGCTTGTATTTGTGAATTTGAGAAATACTATTGTAAGGCTGAAATCTCATCAGCAACTCAAAATTCGTTAAATTTTCATAACGATATCTTTTTTACTAAGCTTCCTTATCCATGGAGCGAGCTAATCTTTAGCAGATGGAAAGCTGCAGACAGACCCGAAAGAACAGATACGCTAGGAGCACGTATCGAGTTTGCCAGAATTACCCTTGCATACGAATGTGAGAAAGCTTTCAAAAGAAAGAGATTACAAAAAGACCAAAAGAAATTGAAATGCAAAGATCAAATATATTTCCCTAGTAAATTCGGTTGTTCTTTCGACAAGCCTAAAAAGAAAAAGTTTAAAGCCAAGAAGGCCAAAGGAAAAACCATAAAAAATTCCCCTAAACGTTTTTCTAAACCTTTCTAAAAGAAAAAACGATTCTTTAAAAAGAAGAAAACAAGCAAAAAAGATGTAGCCACTAAACCCGCATCTAAACAAATACAGAAACAGGATTGCAGATGCTGGAACTGCAATGACAAAGGACACTTTGCCAACGAATGCCCAAAAACTATTAATTTTGTAGGAACATATTCTAACGAATTATTTGAGCAAATTGCAGGGTACGAAGAGATCCTATTTTCAGATATCGAGATAGAAGACGAGATCCTTGTCTTAACTTATTTGAGTAGCTCATCAGAAGATGACTCTGCCAGAAGCACATGAAGAACACGAAGAAGCAGAAGCTTCAGGTGCTTATTCAAAAGAAGTATTATTTGATAAAAAGAAATATCAAAAAATTATGCAGCAAAATATGAAGCTTGACCCTCATGAAGGTTTTCGAAAAAACTTCTTAGGAATATTCAAACGAAAGAATATCCAGTATTTTGGCACTAACGTGCAGGAACAATCCATCCCAGGAGATATTGCAGCTGGACAGGTTGAATTACCTCTTATTACCTTTGACCAGGTAAAACGAAAAATTCGAACCATACCAGAAAAGGACCGACACAAAATTGGATATATTCATTTTGGTGCCGTACGAATCCATATTAAAGCTAGCTTTCAAAAGGGGCTTGACACACCCATCATGATAACCCTTATGCATAACCGCATTGCTAACAGAGCTGAAGCTCTGATAGGAATCCTAAAGGGAAACTTAATGTACCAAAACCGAGGATTTACCACATATCCAGGATATGGTACACCTATTACTGATTTAGACACAAACCGTGCCCTAAATCTTTGTTATAATTTTCAAAGGACAGACTTATTACATAGTCTTCATCATTCCCCATTCACCATCTATACAATAGTAAGTTACATGCTCAGTAACACTCATATGATAGACAAATTTCTTGACAAAGAAAATATCGAAATTGACGATATCTTTTCTGATGTTTGTGAAATACAACAGGTATCACGGTCATTCGTTCCCAGTATAGAACCAGCTTGGGAAATGGACATTCAACCAAAGCCTCTCTTAGATCGAAGGTTAAGTATACCCAGAAGATATTCTATTGATGGATCAATCCTCAAATCCCTTCCTTGAAATGAGTCATTTGGACTTTCCTCTTCAAGACAAGCAATATACCAGCTTGTAACCAAAATCTACCTTACCAACTGGAACGATGGTTTGATCTGGATCAATCCCTCTCTTCAACAAAACTATGTTGGAAAAGACCTGCATCGAAAAATCATTGAACATAAAATTTCTTATGTTCCTATCTTATTCAACTCAGTTGAAAGAATTATTCACATAGAACCTGAACCTTTTGACACAAAAGCCGATCTATTATTAGAAATAAGATTCCTAGCCGAGACAACTTATACAGTAACCGATAAGGTCTTAACCATTAAGCTCAATGGTGCAATTATTCAAGCCATTCGTATCCATGATTAGGGTCCCCTACATCAAAGTTGAACTTGTTTATAGGTTTCACAAGCCTGAATGGTTTCATGCCATGATAGACACAGGTTCAGATGTCACTATGGCCTCTGCCACAGTTTATCTCGAAAGATATTGGAAAGAACTTCGCAAACCACTACAAGTTGTGGTTGCCTCTGGCCAAATCACCAAGCTAACTAAAGCTGTATTTGGTCAATTCATTGCTATTCCTGATAGCCAAACCGGGATTTCTAAAGTTATACCCCTTCCGACTGTAGTCATTCAAGCTCCAAAAGATGCTACCTACAACATTCTTTTAGGTGTTGATTTCCTTAAACGTTTTAAGGAATATAGCTCTGATCATTCCCTGATCAAATTTCTTACACCTTGTGGTCATTGGATTCATTCCCCTATCATTCAGAATCCTACCATGCGCACCCAGATTTCTTTTATCCCGCGCAGCCAACATGGTGAGTTCCCCTATAAACACACACACACACACACACACACACACACACACACACACACACA